>KZ559560.1:0-152030 GCA_002850765.1 Aspergillus taichungensis | reverse complement strand
TTTTTTTTCTCCTTTTTTTTCATTTACTTAATGCATCCAAAAGACTAGCTACAAAGCCTTCACAAAGCTTGAAATCGAATGTTAGCCAAGCATCGCAGATTGCACCAATCCCCCCCCGCTATCGCTTGAGTTAAGTAATGACCACTCATCAAAGCTCAGGCGCTGATTATAATGGCAGTGAATCATAACACTCAATCACTTCAAAAGTAGTTTCTAGGGTATAGAGAAGAAAATATGTCATAATCAAGGACGTGTCCTAGGGCATGGGTCGCGGGATTCCCAACGATGTGGTAAGTAGACGGCATTTCCATGAAGACATACAAGTCTGTATTATGTTTGGCCGTGTCAAGTGAAGAAATCTTAGAGCTATGAATAAACCTACTACCGCTAATCCTATTTAGTTCCGCTAGCTATAGCCACAAGTTCGCTAACAGCGTCGCAGGCGAGGCTGACATCTGATACCCCGCCCACCAGATGACCGAGTGCGGCTGAACAGCAGTCAATCGGTGCTTATATTAGATGTTCGTCTTCTGTACAAGATCCTACTCGTAATAGTGACAGAGCCTCTCTTTGGCGTGTCTTCTTAAAATGGCACTCCTGGACATCCACAACCCTAAAGAACATCCCGACAACCCCACAGGACCCCCAACCCAATCAGGAAAAGTCACCAAAACATGCACCCAATGCGACTGCCTAACAGATTACTCGCCGTTGGGTAAAGGATTTGACCAAACCAAAGAGATCCTCGATGAGTACCGTAGCTTCTGCTTCCATGAGCCATGCGAGAGATGCTCCCAGGTCCCGGATCCCACATCCCCACTGTGCGAAGGATGCGCGCACATGAGACTAGGGCATATCCTGCGTTGTGGGATGTATGAAGAGCCATCTTCGAGAGGAAAAAACCAGGATGCAAATAGAGAAGCTGAAAATAAGCTGGGTCTCTGCTGTCTTCGGCTCTCTCTGGGCACCCTCAAAGATTTGCAAAAGAGATCGGAACGGTGCAGTATCTGCAGCATGTTTTCCGCTGCTGCAGAGCAGATCGGCAATTTCAATGACGATGCAATCGCGGAATTGATGATTTACTCATTTAGAGAGTATTCTAAGTTGCAGGAAGACGTAGCCCTTACTGTCTGCTTCAAGGATGAGTGTACGTATAGCGTTTTTAAGACTAGACAGACCATGACTCGAGACTAATGTTCGCACAGGCACCCAAGATTCAGAGGGGAACAAGTGGTACGGCCGCGGCCAGTTTGCTCGTTTCTTTGCCGGGATGGCTGGAACGCCCACTGGGGATCAGATGGTTAAGCTACGACGCCCTCCTCCAGCGGTACAGTGGGACAAGCTCTCAGGCTGGTTAGAGCAGTGCCGCCTGAAGAAGAGATACATGTGTCGACAAGAGATTCTCGATCCACAGCCTCCCGGTTTTCGACTGATCGATACTCTCAAAAGATGTGTCTTGCGAGCTCCTCCTCGCTGTAAATACGCTGCCTTGAGTTATGTCTGGGGCGGCGGCTCGGGACCCGACCTCGAAGCAACAGCAGATAACATCGCGACTCTTGAACAGGAAGGCTCTTTGCATCAGTGCCTCCCACAAACCATTGAAGATGCAATCATCGCCTGTACAAAGCTGGGAGTTCAATATCTATGGGTTGACCGCCTCTGCATCTTGCAGGACGAGGGCTCTAAAGCCGAGAAGATGGCCCAAATCTACGCTATGGGCGATATTTACCGCTGTGCCCTCGTGACTCTGATTGGCATGGCAGGCGAAGGGGTTGACTATGGGCTGCCCGGGGTTTCGACACGCGAGCGTCCGGCTCCGTGGAGAGGCCAGATCGGCGAGGCGCATATTTTGAGGGCGCCCCCGACAAGCCACATATTCATACGGCGTGCGAAATGGTACACGCGAGGTTGGACCTACCAAGAGTCCAAGTTGTCCTCCCATGAGTTGATGTTCACTGACATCGGGGTGTTCTATAACTGTTCGAAGGAAGACGCCGAGATCGAGGATAACTTTACGCAGGACTCCGCAAGCATGGGAGATGAATCGAACTACCAGCAACAAGTGATGGCCTTTACCAAGAGATCGCTCACCTTCGAATCGGACATCCTGTACGCCATGTTGGGTGTATTGAATTCGCTGTATGGGTCGGACCATCTATCCGGCATCCCCGTACAGGAATTTGACCATGCTATCCTATGGATGACCGCCGACGGGTCCCTCCAGCGTCGGCTCCCGCCCAATGGAGAGGTCTTCCCTTCATGGGCCTGGTGCTCAGCTCGAGGCCCCATCACGATCCCCGATCAAGGGAACCTCAGTGTCACCATTGCCGCAGAATCATTTGCAGTCTGGACCATTGCCGGGTCTCTTGCCATGTGGGCCGTTGCTTCGGGCGACACCACCACCGATGGGCTGCGCATCCTGAACCTCAGCTTCAAAGATCCGGGCAAGGACACATACGACGGAAACGATCGACACTTTGCCGAACTGGCCATCATCACAGCTTGGAAGGAGGGTTGCTATCCGAGCCAACCACCCCCTGAGCTCTGTGCCAGCGCGAGTTGGGACGAATCCCTCAAAATAGTGAGTTCGAAATGGACATCCCCTTCCACCTTGGCTCTGGAAGCCCTGGGGATCGGGTCTCACCCGCCGCACGATCCGGCGCGAGCCACGATCTGCGACGGGCTGGACATGAAAGTCGCGTCTCAACCGGGTCGAGTCATCGCCTACTCTCAAGCCCTACCCCTTCACGTGGTCCCACCAAATGGTGCAAACGACTACTTCTGTCTCCGGACCGAGACAGCCAACATCGCCTTCGTCGCTCCCCGTACTGCAAACGAGCAACAACTCCGCGATGGACCTCAGACACTGGATGTATTTGCACTATCCCTCGTGTATACGAGCGCAGAAGATCTAGAGCACAGTGACTTCCGAAAGAGCGGTTTCATGGATGACCCCACCGTGCTCCGCTGGCCCGATGGGAAAGGATCTCCCCTGCGTGGAGACTCCCCGATCGGTATCGAGTCGGACTTTACATTCCTCGTAAATCTTATGGTTGTCGAGACGCGAGACGGGGTCAGTACGCGGGTCGGATTGGCGCGGACTTTCCTGCGGACATGGGTGCAGGCTCGACCGCGATTTCAGCGGTTCATCATTGAATAGTAGATTATGGTTATACACTCTGAAACCACTTTATTGCTTTTCTGCGGAAGCTTGAGCAAATATCTACCAAGTCTATTGTGTTTCAAGGCTTGGAGTTGACCTACTTTCATTTACATGAATTAGTACTACACTCAGAATGTACATGTGTATCATATACTAGCCGGGTTTCAAGATAACCTCATATCTGTTTTTTTCATTCTTACTTCTTGGATATTCCTTGTCACGGCTCTGAGAAGCATATCATATGGCTGAATTAGGTTACGTAGATCCCCGGCCTATGCATGAGACCGGTTGATATGATACAACATCTACAAGACACCTGCTGGCAGATCTTGACAATAGTAGCCAACTGTGAAACTCAAGTGTATATCAAGAATACATTACTCACTGATCTGATTCTCAACTTTGATAAGAAAAGGAAAGTTATTTTTCTGAATTCTTTTGGTACTGTTTTAGCCACAAGTCAGATAATACATGCTCGCTAGAAGCAACTTTTTCCTTCACAGTATATGTCACCTCTTTTCTAGATAGAACAGAGATATAACATGACAACTCGGTGAGTGAATTGGCTGGAAGAGGAGCGGCTGGATGGAGGCAGAAAATAGTCACAATGCTAAATTGATCACTGATGAAAAACGTGAAAGACTGCCAACGAAAGATCTAGGGGACGGAAGGCAATAAGAACAGCGGTCAGACAAACACGAAGCGAGCCAAATATACCCAAACTCAGGACGAAGCGAAGAAACCTTGGATATCAAGTGGTTCTCCCAGCCAGTATTCAAAAGTCTATCCACCAGGGTCCTGTCGATCCTTGCAGGTGGAATCTCTCGGGGTTTGCTTGGTTCCTTTCGGTTACTAGCATAACATGCCAGCGCGAAAACAGGTCATATCAGGTCTAGTTAGTATAGCCACCACTAGGCGCTATCTGGTAGTATACCAGGCGCTACCCGGAGTACGGAATACGGAGTAGATGTTTTGATGGGCTTATGTGTGATGTTGGATGCTGGATAAGCGGGGGCTGACTAAGTGCAGATTTATGCAGCCGATTCTTCCAGCTTACCAAAGTTTGCACCGAATCTGACCTGATGTGGACATGTAATAATTGACCGAAAAGAATATATATTGTTCCAATATCTCCAACTCAAAACCGCCGAATCCATCGATCCAGACTCGTATCGGTTGGACCGTATCAAACCGAAAAAACTTCACGTCAGCCGGACGGGTAGATAATCCGAAGCAGGGCCCCGCCGAACAGTCTTGTTGCTCTTGTTACCCCTCGCTCGCCCCCTCCCGCCCCACCCGCCGCTCTGTTTTCTTCTCTCTTTTCTTCTCTCCCTCTTCTCCTCCTCACTTCTTTCTCCTCTCCTCCTTTTCCTCTCTTCCATTCTCCCATCCTCTCTCCTATCTTTACCACCCTTTTCGGTATGATTTCTTCTCCAATTCAAATATAGAGATTCATTCCAGATCTCATTGCTAACATCCACTTCCTACAGTCTCATAACTCATACCATCACCATGGCCGCCCCCGCTCAACAGTTCAAGGTCGCCGACATCGTACGTTTCCCGAGATGATTCTCAATTCCCCGCGATCATGTCGTGATGATGGTGGCATTTACTGACTGCTGATAGTCGTTGGCTGCCTTTGGTCGCCGCGAGATCGAGCTCGCCGAGATTGAGATGCCCGGTCTCATGGCCATCCGTGAGAGATACGCTCCTGCCCAGCCCCTGAGCGGTGCCCGTATCGCTGGTTGCTTGCACATGAGTATGTTGATATGCCTCCTCCATGTACGAAACGACGATCTAACTCCTCATAGCCATCCAGACCGCCGTCCTCATTGAGACCCTGACCGCTCTCGGTGCCGAGGTCACCTGGACCAGCTGCAACATCTTCTCCACCCAGGACCACGCCGCTGCCGCCATCGCCGCCTCCGGTGTCCCTGTGTAAGTCGACTATTCTTGACCAGATCTCCTCAACTGCTCGCTAACAGTCCGTAGCTTCGCCTGGAAGGGTGAGACCGAGGAGGAGTACAACTGGTGCTTGGAGCAGCAGCTCAAGTCCTTCAAGGACGGCCAGAAGCTCAACCTCATCCTCGACGACGGTGGTGATCTGACCTCGCTCGTCCACTCCAAGTACCCCGAGCAGCTCAAGGGCTGCTACGGTCTGTCCGAGGAGACCACCACCGGTGTGCACCACCTCTACCGCATGCTCAAGGACGGCAAGCTGCTCGTCCCCGCCATCAACGTCAACGACTCCGTCACCAAGTCCAAGTTCGACAACCTGTACGGCTGCAAGGAGTCCCTGGTCGACGGTATCAAGCGTGCCACCGACGTGATGATCGCCGGTAAGGTTGCCGTCGTTGCCGGCTACGGTGACGTTGGCAAGGGCTGCGCCTCTGCCCTGCACAGCATGGGTGCCCGCGTCCTGGTCACCGAGGTTGACCCCATCAACGCCCTCCAGGCTGCCGTCCAGGGCTTCGAGGTCACCACCATGGATGAGGCCGCTTCCCAGGGCCAGATCTTCGTCACCACCACTGGCTGCCGTGACATCCTGGTTGGCCGTCACTTCGAGGCCATGCGCAACGATGCCATCGTCTGCAGTACGTTCCACTCGCTCCCCCCTTGTCTTCTCATCTCATACTAATTGGAATAGACATCGGTCACTTCGACATTGAGATCGACGTTGCCTGGCTCAAGGCCAACGCCAAGTCGGTCCAGAACATCAAGCCCCAGGTCGACCGCTTCACCATGGCCAGCGGCCGTCACATCATCCTGCTGGCCGAGGGTCGTCTGGTCAACCTGGGCTGTGCCACCGGCCACTCTTCCTTCGTCATGTCGTGCTCCTTCTCCAACCAGGTCCTGGCCCAGATCGCCCTGTTCAAGGCCGAGGACTCCGCGTTCGGCCAGAAGTACGTCGAGTTCGGCACCACCGGCAAGAAGGATGTCGGCGTCTACGTCCTGCCCAAGGTTCTGGACGAGCAGGTCGCCCTGCTGCACCTGGAGCACGTCAACGCCAAGCTGACCAAGCTCACCCCCGTGCAGGCCGAGTACCTGGGTCTGGACGTCACCGGTCCCTTCAAGGCCGAGCACTACCGCTACTAAGCGCGGTGTTTTAATTGATTTTTTTCTTTCCTTTGTCGATGTTTGCTATACCCGGATCTAGACCTTTGTTCAACATGATCACGATGTTACGATGATATCATGAGCTCTATCAACTGCGGGCTCAAAAGTTTTGACCTTCAACGGCATAAAAAAGTGGCATACAGGGGTTTGATGGGTAGTTTGGGTTATCCTGGCGGTTTTGGAGTCTTTTGCATTCAACAGTGCTGCTAAGATGTCTTAATGTAGGGTAATGAAAATATAAATTCATACCGTGTCGATAATACGCTCTTCCTCCTATGTACATGAAATGACCCCAGGTCACGTAGACACCCCCATCAACGCAGCCAACATCTCCGCCGCCCGCACTGCAAACCCGGGATCATTAATCTGGCGCTCATCCCTCACCACACGGATCCCACTCCCCTCCAATTCCCTCTCCACCGTCTCAAACAGCACTTCATCCACCGCAGGGTTATAAAACGGCTGCCCCGGCACATCAAGCATACTCATCCCACCAACAGGAAACAGAACGGTCACAAGCTCCGGCCTAACCACCGCCTCCTTCAACTTCCTCCCAATAAAATCCCCCACCCGCGCACTCTCCTCCCCAGTAGTCCTCATAATCGTCACAGCCGCATTATGCTCCAGCAACACCCTCTTCTTCTCCCGCGTAAACTCCCCCGGCACGCTCCCCACCGGCCCGAAATTCACCATGTCGCACGCCCCCACACTCACCACCTGTGGGATGCCCGCTCGCGCCGCCTCCAGCAACCGGTCCGGCCCCGCGCTCAACACCCCGCCCACCACCTCGTCCACCACCTCCGACGTCGTCAGGTCCAGCACCCCGTCCAGAAGCCCCTCGCGCACCAGTCGCTCCATCGCGCGCCCTCCCGCGCCCGTCGCATGAAACACGTACACTTCGAAGCCGTACTCGCGCTCTAGATGAGCCCGCGCGGCGTCCACGCACGGCGTCGTCACGCCAAACATGGTAATACCGACGCATTTAGGCTTATCTCCTCCTCCTCGTCTCTCCCCTCTGCCTGCCTCATCACCAGTACCTACACCGGCCGTAGCACCCGTAGAACCCACCCCACCCAGCTTCTCCGGAGCCAACACAGAACCCCAATAAGCAGCCGCCATCCCAGCCGCCGCCGCAGCAGCATTTCTCAAAACGCGCTTAAGAATGGTATTCGCGCCCGCGATATCAACGACACTATACATAAGCGTGATGTCCGACTCACCCACATACGGGCGCACGTCGCCGCTCGCCATGGTAGAGACCATCAGCTTGGGGAAGCCGATGGGACAAGCGCGCTGCATGACGGCCGTTGCGAGGCTGGTGCCGCAGGAGCCGCCGATGGAGAGGACGGCGTGGATGGCGCTGTTGGCGAGCAAGTGAGCGGTTTGCGCTGTTGCGTGGGCGGTCATTCTCTGGAGGTAGGTTGCGCGGGGGAGGGTGGATATTCTTTCTTCTTCTTCTGGGTTGGTTTTGGGGTCGACGTGGTTATTGGAATTGTTGGGGGATTCTGGGTGCGGGATGTCTATGAGAGGATGGTCTGTTGGCGTGCGGCCAACATCCATGAGGAGAGTCGTGATGGGTGGGTTTTGGTGATGTTGGAGTTGGGCGTGGAGGAAGGTGAGTTCGGACCATTTGGAGTCGCAGGTGCCGAGGAGGAGGATTGTGGGGTTCATTTTTTTGAATGTGTGTATTGTTATATGGTTTCTTTCTGTGTTGTGATGCTTGAGGGTAAGAGTGGGAGGGGAGAGTAGGAGTGAAGTTGTGTTCTGGGGCTTCCCCTCATTGCATCACTGTGGGGTTTCCCACTAGTATGTTCTGTATATTATTTCTTGTTTATGGGGATGGAGACTGCATATGCCAAGTTCGATGATTTACTTTAGACTATGTGACATGGTGAACTTTAGAGTCAAAGGTTGAAACTTGTTTACAGAATGAAATATCAGTATTCCCGAACTATTCTTACGCCTGAAGTAGATTATCTATCTTTTTAGTTATGTCTATGGTAAACTTAGACCTAACCCCAGCCAGCCCCGTGAGTTTGACAGTCGAATTTAATTCAAACTAAGTCTCTGCATTTGCATAAAATCCAAGAAAATCTAACCAGTAGTGAAAACCTGGATAAGACAGGAGAGAAAGATCGAATCATCCTTCCATGCTCTCCTGAAACTTCTGCTTTCTGGCAACCAACTCTTCCACTAGATCAAGAATCTTAGCGCGCTTCTGTCAGCTAGATCAACTGATAACTTACGCTTTAATCACACTATCATGATCCCATCTTGTCAACACCCCCTCATGAATTCATATATCAGCCAGAGATTCGTCACTTACCACGCACTGATATAAGTCCTCTGGTCAGCCTCATTTTCATCAAGTAACTCGTAGCTAGGGACACAATACTTACACCATTCACATCCTGTTCCGATTATAAGTCAATTTTATCCACCATCCCATCAGGCCAGAGATCGATCACTTACCATGCAACTACAAAGACAATGCTTTCCCCCGGGCCAAGACTCGCCCTCAGGGCAACAGTGAAGACGACCCCGATCCTATATATGTCTATGGTAGCTGTGTATTAAATAGCGCAGCGGAGTCTGTTTACGCACGTCTTCCACACAATTCAGGTTTGTGTTTTCATCTTGGCTGGCCTCTTGGACGCGGCTTGCTGCCACCAGGGCGGCAAAAGTGACAGCATAAAGGACGGCCAGCAGCTTCATGTTTGAGATGTTCTGCTTTCACTTGATGATAGTTGAGGAGTTCATGCGGTGGCTCGATAGGAAATATGTGCCAGCGGGTACGATTAACGGCGGATGACAGTCGCTATTTATAATAACGAAGAGAATCCTGTTTGAGTTGATGAATAGGCTAGTATACTACTCTACGCAAGGAAGACATGGTATTCAAAATTCCAGCTGAATCATCGCATATGCAAGGATACCACTGTACACAAGGATCCATAATTCTTCTTCATCCCACTCCATGAAGATACTATATGTCCTGGACCATACAACAGTATGCACCGTCCTATCTCAGCAGCCCGATATCCATAGTATCCAAGTATCTAATACAGATACATAGCCCTTGCATAGACAAGTCCTCCTTGAAGGTTAGTACAGCCCGGGGTGAAGGCTCCTATCATCTCCCTCACCTATCCCTACCAGGCGAATCAAACCCTCCTTGTAACACTACAACTAGGTAGACTCTGGCAAAGCACTTGGGTGCGAGATGAAGTACTCATCTACGATCTGAAGCTTTGGAATTCATATTACAGCCACAGAAGCACCACAGCCCAGCAGTACAGGTTATGCTAGAAATCCATTGTTGGCAAAAGGATATATGAGAATCTCACTACAAAATGGTTGATGTACTCTCTACGTATGCTAGATACTGGTTCCTGGGGGTTGGTATCTTGTATTGCACCCATCGAATCTAGATGCAATGGTGAACCATAACATCAAAGAAAATAAGAGTATTTTGGGGGACTGACTCTTACATTGAATATATAGAGTATTACTTCGTAGTTATTTCTTTTCACTTTTTGTGAGGTGTGCAGGGATTGATCACTCATCGCTAGTTCGATTGCTATGCAATGAAGATGTGAGTTAAAAACTTAGAATAGAAGCACTCCTACCGGTCGATTCTATACAATGGCAAAAAAAGTAAATCAGATATTGCTGCATCAACATTGGTTTACTAGATATGTGGTCGTATGTCTGATAATGGTGCATACACACTTGAATTTCACCTGCACCATTTTTTGTTACTATCAAGAACATAAGTAGTTTACCAGTACTAATATTACATGGACACATCATATGACAGATATCATATTTATTGATCAAAAAACTTGTCCAAATAATTATATGCGAATGATGCAAGAGTAATTGAAATATGCGATAGCTCCGCCACAGGGTATAATAAGTAAGGCAACAATGAATATGCAAGAAGAAGTCAAAAAATCCCATGAGAAAACAATCATAGCATGAAACCCCCCATGACAGCCACTGCAGACAGCACGACCATCCCAGAGCCAAGAGCAGGCACCGTAGCAGCATTTTCCTCATCAGCATTATCATCATCTAAACAACAGCACCACGAATCAGCAATCCATCTTCACCAGCACTCAATATCAGAAACAGAAAACTCACCACTAAGATCATGCCCCTTGCACTGCCCGTAGATCACGCCGTTCCAGCGATCCCGGAACTCCAACGCCAGCTCCGTCCCGTTGGTGCTGCCGCCGTCGCACTCCTTCTGGATGCACGGCGAGACGGCATGAACGGCCACCTTCATGGAGTTCTTTTCTCTGCCGACGGCCCTGGTAGAGCAGATACAGTCCACGCTAGCGTCATCGCCGCAGTGTCTCTCGATGGTTGTCTTCCTGTACAGGTTGTCAAGGCACTGATTTGTGCACTCAGGCAGGCCGTCTGTCATTTGCGACCATGAGGTGTAGTTGGTTTCGGCTAGGGCGGTGGTGGCCAGAGTGAGGAGGGTGGAGATGGTGAGGAAACGCATTTCGATTAATGATGAGAAGTGGGTGTTGTGGTGGAGTTTGGTGGAAGTTGTAATGGGAGTTGCTGTATGGTCGTGGTAGAGTGTGGAAGATTTATTGGAGGACTGATGATGATGTTGATGATAATGAAGCAAGACTGAAGAAGGGAGAGTACATGTTTTTATATCTTGTCAGGGCCTGATCATGAAAATGAATTGGATACCGCCTATACCTGTACATCACAGCAAAGTTAGAGCTGAGGCTGAGTGTACAATAGTAAGGTACTAAGATAGGCAGTTCGGGGCCAAAATCAGCCCTAGAAGTACTTTGAAGACACTAAACCAATTAGAACAAGGCTATGTACCTCCCAATCAACAATTTGAAATCATGATAATCCAAGAAACCTCCCTTTTTCAGCCTAGTCTAAGCCTCTTAACACACTAAGTCATCTGCACCGCCCATCCCCCAACGAGTTCCTCTCTTCGCCCCAAAATGTCTATTCATAGTAAGCATCTAAACGGCTCCCGAGCGACCCGAGCCAAGATATCCAGCATGCTTCGACGTCTGATTCGCCAGTTCGTCAGTTTGAGCACTGACACACTGGAGTCTTCGTCGATAACTCCTGGCTTAGACTCTTCCTTCTTGGGTTCCGTCCTACTAACGCTGTATTGCCAACAGTTCTAGGGATTTAAAGCGTGTTTTGGGGCTTGGGGGGTGGATTCTCTGATTCCCCACGGGAGTCACCGACGAGTCAGTGAGTGGCTAACCATCTAGCTCTGTCTATCGACTCCCATAATTAACAAACTGCGGTGGCAGATCCTCCACTCAACCTACGCATACGTGAATCAAGTACCAACAAAGTCGAGATCACATAGTCGGTGCATCGCCCACCGCAACATCACGGGGCAGGTTTAGTCCGTGAACAAAGTCGCAATATGAGCAAGGGATCAACATCACTACAGCTCTCATACTAGCTTAGACTGATTAGGTACTGGCATGCCTATTATCGTTTCGTGCATCTAGCGACGCGCAGATTCACCGGAGTGTAGATGGTATTCCCCTCCACCTTCGAATGGATCGTGTGCCTGTTCCTTGCACAATTGTTCTTTTGACAAGAAAGATTTTGTATACAGTGTCAGGTTTAAATAAAATTTCTATTTTCGATAGTGGGCTGTCTTGTTATCAGATGTGAAGCGAAGATCTGAGATATATCATACCAATTTATATATTATACTGCGTGTGCATCTGGCCGCTCCACTAATGCAGTCTTGCGCCGGTCGGTATCAGCGAGATAGTTGATTGGAGCGTCAGCCCTAGTAATAACTCTAATGCAACAGCCATGGAAACGCCTTTTGATGGTTGATCCGATTTGAGTTTTAATTTAATATTAAGAAGTCCTTTTCATAGAGGAAAGCAAAAAAAAGACAGAAAAAGATAAGAAGAGTGCATCATCCGTGAATCGAACACGGGCCTCATCGATGGCAACGATGAATTCTACCACTAGACCAATGATGCTTCTATGTTTATTTCTTGGCTTTTGTGGATACATATTCCATCAACTAATCATAAGGCAACTACCACATTCAATCAATGTCTACCAAGATGAAGACAAACCGCACCCGGTGATAACACAAATAATAAAAATTCTTTACAATTCCTAAGAATTTCTCCACTGCATCCGCAATCTTGACCGGCTCAACATTTATGATCACCAACCCACTAAGCCACACTAGCAGACCAGTTCTTGACAGTGAGGGTCGCCTCTCCACCAGTGAAGGGTTCAGTGCCGAATTGCAAGTCTGCAACAGTTAGTTCAGTTCGCGTTACAATTTAGATATGAGCGGCCTGCATAGAACATACTGATCAGATATTGCTGGTCCGCAGGGTAGGACTGCTTCTCGGTCAAATAGGTGAAGAATTCCTTGACGTCCGTCTCGAAGGACGTGATGGGCTCCGCGGCAACGAAGCTGTACACGTTCATGTCGCCGTTGGGGCCGTTGTAGATGTCCCAGGTTTGACCACCGACGTCGGCAGTGTCGATCACTGAGCCGATGGGACCGACCTCGCCGTACCGGGCGAGCCTGGTTATTAACTGTTAGACATACGTGCTGGTGTACATGAGGCATGCATGCATAGCAACACGGCAAGAACCCTCACACAAAAAAGAATGAGGAAAATGGAAAAACAAAGAAAAAGAAAAAAAACTAACCAGATCATCAATTCGTAGTCACCACTGTACGTAACATGGTCAATGTCCGCAGCAGTGAAGAGATCGTAGGCGACGTCAGCGCGGATATCAGTGTTGTCGTAGCTCCACTCCACAGCCGAAGGGATCTTCGTGATTTCGCTGACCAGCTTTTTCTCGAGCTCCACGCCCGAGTTAGGGTAGGTCTTGACGGAGTTCTCGCCGCCGGACCAGGTCCAGGTGGTGTGCCAAGCGACGCCGGCGTCCGAGGCGCTGTCGAGGGTAGTGCACTGGGAGCCGGTCCCCGAGTCCATTCCCCACATGTTGTTGTTGACGGTGTAGGGACCCTGGGTGATGGTGCCGTACTGCTCGCAGAGCTCCTGCGCAGCAATGGGACCGGCCATGGCAGCGGCCACGGAGAGGATCTGGGTGGTCTTCATGGTCAATGGGGATAGTAAATGGAAGACAGTCGGTGGTTCTGGTACTCCTAGAGCGAATTGATGGGGCGATAGGTTGAGGATTGTTCGTGCGGTTGGACGATTCTTTATAGATTTTCGCGGTGGGCCAAGAGGTACTCTGCATGAAACTGGCTAAATGAGGTGAAACGACCTGGTTCCAACGTTATTTGACTTGGTGGCACCATCTTGCACACAACATCCGAAATTAAATGGTATGGTCCGTGGGGGAGTCACCAGGGACTGTGTAGATCTATAGTAAAAAGGTCACGGAGTATGGTGGAAAAATTAGCCTTCAGGGGCCGCGAATAGCCTGAATATAATGATTGTTTGGGTCGGCTCAAACCACCCGTCTATCCGTCATAACCCATGTCAGTCGATGGTGATCTACAAAAGGCTTACTTTTCTGGTATATTAAAGATGCGGGAATACCGATGGAAAATGCCGAAATCCAGATGGTTTTCGATGATCCTGAGAACTATAAAAAGGTTGCGAATAGTGACAAGGTTCAAAGTATAGTCCGTGAGAAAACCCCGCAGATTAGCCGACGCGTTTGCAGACTACGTTGTTTCACTGCTTCATGATAAACAACACTAGAAGACAATGGTCGTAAGGATTATGACATCATTAGTAATGAGAATAATAAATTCAAGGAAAGGAAAATCGAGGAAGGGTAAAGCTGTTGGGTCTTTGATATGCACGGCTCATCCAGGAGCACGCCATGTTCAAAGACCCAACGCGATAGGTTGGTGATGTTATGAAACAACGAGGATATTGAATGAGCTATAATAATGTGCTGAAAGGGTTTATTTACAAAATATGCGCGCACACTATCCGACACAGACAGATCTGCCATAAGATCGTCCTACGTAGTATTAACTTTTCCTCGTTGCAAACCACTGCATATGCCCAAGACTCCGAGTATAACGGTGAATAGAGCCATGGCGGCTCCTTGTCAGACTATGTAGTCAGTTAGTCAAGCACCCTGTTTCTCTTTCGCCCCCTGACTCTTCAATGCCCCTTCTGTCAACCAATGGTGCTGCCTTCAAATGGCTGCGCTGAATATTGGCAAACCGTCTGGCGGAATTGAGTGTTAAGGCAATCATATAGTATATTGGGTACGCATTTTACTGTCATTTTTGCTCTTAGGATAGCACGCTTTACATAATAAACAAACATGTCGAAGATTATGTCTCATGATGTCGCCTAGAAACAAAGCGAAAAACACGCGGACGCCTGGTGGGCAATCTCAGACTCGAGGTCCAGGTTGCAATTCAAGATTACATCGGGTTATCGGCCTGGTACTCCAGTCCAGCTGAAGCCAATTATAGGCGGAAGTAATATTTCCTGACATTGATATACGACGACAAGTCTTCCATACTTCAACTTTTTATTCTTGGCCTTTTCGCAATTCCCTTAGAAGAAAATGCTGTACGAGGTTGCGGTAATGTAATGGCTAATTGAGAACATATCCATATCGGTGCCCAGAATATCGCATTGGGGTACTAGCGAGCAAAACCCTCTTCGATTGGGATCTTTTCACCTGATGGTATTTATCGACCACGAAACCGATCTGGGAATTGTCGTGAAGGGACCTGGCTTGACCAAGCACGACTGAGCAATTTGAACCCGAAAATTGACATCGACAGGCTAAGGTTCATTTACTACAATTGGCGGATGTCCAACAACGTTCTCATAACCCGTTGCCGGAGATCGGATCAATTTTTGTAATGAACAGTGTTGAGAAGGAATGGAGAATAGAGGACCGGCATTTGCCAATTCACTGGACTGAGCATGTCCGAATAGGTTCGTTCCCATTGTTTGGAACTGCCTTCAACAACATTCACTACATCCTCTTCATACCCAAAGGAATTGGCGGAGCTGTATTTCGAATAACTTGTGTACCAGAAGAACAATTTGATCATTTCAGAGAGTGATTGTCGCCAGTAGTTTCTTGCGAGACTGCTTTTTCGGAAGCTAGCTACAAGCAGTTCTCTCATCAGCGCTTGAAACAATCATGGGCTGTCTAGAATCCGATGCGACGACCTTTGACCTTCAAATATCTTGGTAGATATCAACCGCAAGACTGTGGGAATCATTGATTGGGGATCCACGTATGCTGCACCCGAGGAGTTCGCCTTTACTCCATCCAGGTGGCCTCTCCTTGAAAAGCCAGACAAAATATTAGTCATATGGGTTAGATGATTGGTCTCAGGTCTACTGGGAGAGTCTACAGTGTTTCCTAGAAATGTTGCGGGATTGCGAAGATGATGATATACAGCAGGGGAAGCTAGAAGAAGGGCGACGATTGCCAACCCGTATGCAAGAAAGCTGGGAAGCGGGAAAGCTTTGGGTCATCTATACCCCATGAGACTTTTCGCATACGATACTGTCTTCAGTGAGAAGCTTTATTGTAGTTTCTTGGAAATGATCGACTGGGAGAAAGATAAGGAAGATTGACTCAGCCTTTTAGCAAGGGTGTGATGGGTGCCTCGTCCGAGCATGACAGCCAGTAGAACCCCTGTCCAACATACTGAATAACTTTGAATAAGGGGAAGAGTTGTTCGGTTCCAGAGTCCTTCCACCGCTGGAGGTGAGGAGGCAGGAATCGCCACTCACGGAGGCATCATGGACATCACTCCTACCAAGCTGTTTGTGACCTGGGCGTTAGAGTAGTGTATAAAATCAGAGAAGAAAAGAGAGGAGACGCGGCACACCAATGGGCTAATGTAATAAAGATAAGCACATTTGTGCCTGGCGCGTACAGTTTGTTTCGGTTCCAGCGGTGGTAAGAGGTCTGTAAAACCTCTTCCCAAATATTCCAGAAAATATCACAACTGCCATTGGACAGATTCCACCAGAAAATAGCCGCTGGGACTTTCCTGCCTATCTTCACCAAGAAATGTGATAGACTTGGTTAGGGATTGGCGGGGTATGTTTCGCAAAGGCGGGGTTCTTCTAGTTAAAGATTGCGGTGGTTGTACCTGTGACTTGTTCTCCATGTCCTGCGGCACAGGACATGGCGACTGTGTCACTCTGATGTTCATATATAGACGTGGTATTATGCACAAGACTCCGATCTTCCCTACTTTTTGCCGCTTCGATTGGAAGCTGACTGCTGGTTATTCTGCTTCTGATCCTTTCCGTCGACCTATTATAGCCATTTACGAGTCGCTCTTGGGCCGAATTAGGATTTTATCATCTGACCCCCCTAGGAAAGAGTATTAAGGAACGAGAAATGCCTAGATCATTGGACAGAAAGGGACATCATTGCATCATTGCATTCAGGTGAAAAGAGAAGCAAAACAAATAAATATCGATCAGATCCCTTTACAGAGATAACACCACCTGCTTTCCCCATCTAAGTTGAAGATTTTGTTTATTGGATTGACAATACTAAGTTGTCTCCTTCAACATGTGCACCGCGTACGTGACAAGCGTGAAATATAAATGCAAATGCATCAAGCCAGACACCAGAGTTGATCCTTGCTCTGATGATGATTGCGGTGTAATCAAGCATACTGTCTACAATCCTAGCAGTACAAACCGGATTTTTAACTGTCCAACATGCAGGGTAAGAACACCCTACTCTTTAGAAAGTCATTGTTTAAAGATTAGATTAATGTAATAGAGAAGGACTGATAACAACCCCACGGAGGTCTTGTCATCCAGTCGCTAGGGGAATAAAGTGAAGCGTTTTGTTTTGGAAGTCTCACTGGTCATAAAGTCCTTTGTCTCGGCCCTTGGATTACATAAGATGTTCTCACGCGGTCCCCCATAAGATGAACGGCTGCCCCTGGACGATTTGGATTTGAAACACACAACTCTCATATCCCATCCGCGTCCCTGGCAATGATTAGGTTATGTCTTATCCAATAATTATTTATCCCGCTGGTGTGCGTCGCCCTATGGTCGCTTTTGGTTCTTCGGGGATAGTTTGTCGCGATTCTTGCAATGATACCGAGGTTCTAAAAAGTCCTCTTCGACATGACTTGAGTAAATGTAGTGAAGAGACTGTTTTGTCTATGCAAGAGGAAGAGTCCTTCTCTTTAATGAGCATCGAGAGAGAGAAATGCATTTATAGATCTCTCCCGAAGCACAAGGACATTCTCGACTGCGTCGATATAACAGACGCCGGCATTCGCTTCCCTTATATGCACAATGGGCACCTTCGCGATTACATCCGGAAGCACTCTGCGCATGTGGATGATCTGACCAAAGATACTTGGATACGGAATGCTGTCAACGCAGTGCAGTTTATCCACGCCCATTCCGTGATACACGGGGATATCAGTGCCCGCAACTTTCTCGTCGCAGATGATCTATCAATCAAACTTTGCGACTTTGCAGGCTCCGGCATCGGTGACATTTCTTCGGTTGTCATGGAAGAAGACCGATATAGAAAATCCCCCGACTCGCCTCGATCGTTCCAGACTGACTTATTTGCCCTTGGCTGCCTTATATTCGAGATTTTGGTCGGCTCGCGACCATACGAGGAAGTGTCTGACGAGGATTGGGAGACTATTGCGAATAATTATGATCGTGGGGTCTTTCCGCCTGTGGGAGACTTGAAATATGGAGATGTTATATCCAAGTGTTGGACGTCTCAATATACCGAGGCCCGTCAGATTCTCTTGGACATAGGGGAAAATGCCAACCAAAGAGGAAAGGGGCAAAGAGGTGATGTTCTATCTGCTTTGCTGGATCTCCCAATGCAGGCCCTTCTACCTTTGGGGATACTGCCTATCGGTATACTTGCATTTTGTACCTACCGAATATACAAAGGGACTTAAAATTACACAAGATGGAGAAAGGTCTAGTTAAATGCTAATGCAGGTAGTTGCCCTAGAATAATTGGTAAAAATGCAAAGAGCATGTCCATCGAAGTAGAAGTTTACTTGTATTCAGTGCAGACATACACTTAGAGTGCATGATCTGTGATGCTAAGACATCATTTCAAAGATAAATTCATACTGGATGTATGCTTTTTTAATTTTACCAACTACGTGGACTGACTCTTCGACTAGTGCCCTGCCAGTAGCACGGTACGTATCTTGTAGTCTGCTTCCTTTCAGCCCAACAACAGTGCTCGCATCGACGGGTATGAGGGGCTCCACGCTTTATCTAAAGAGTTACATTCAGGGTCAATTTTGCACTCTTTTACGTTTTTGGCGTAAGTGCTCGTTGTATTGAGTTGCTTGGCTGGTTATGTATGCAGAGAAGATGATCATACGGAGGGACATTTCGGTGAGGAAGAGACTCCTGTAAGATTTTCATTAGAAATTCCTATTACTAGATTCAATGACCAAGACACCTGGCTTGTCCATAGGTTTCTTTTGCTTTTTTCGTTTCTTCCATTTCTCATTTTCCTTTTTGTTTCATTTCGAGTTGCAACATCAAGAACGATTGTAATCATACTTGACATCGAATTGACGACTCACGCCGATACCCGCAGGCGCAGTGAGACGCTGCTCATCAGACTCAAAGTCTACCGTACGAGTTGTCATGAACAGATCAGCATCGGGGTCTCGCTTGTTCCGGAACGGCCGGGAGCCGGACGTATTACTGCCGCTGGAAACTTTGGTGTTCACGGGTTCATGATCGAGGCGATTCATCGGGTAGATGGCAGCTCCGGGGTCGTGAATGCGCTGGAAGTCCTGCCCGTTTGAGACGGAGTACGTGATCTGAGCGGTAGAAAACAGCCCCGGAAAAGCGCGTGCCAGGACGGTTTTCATAAGCGGCATGTTGGCGCAGATGATGGCCAGCTCGGGCTCGAGAACGGTCCACATGACGCCCATTTGGACGGAGTAGGTAATGTCGTTGAAGTCGATGGCCATGAGTGATGATAAGCGGACGATACTGATGACAGAGACACTTGGGATTGTTAGCCATGTCGCCGATTGTTAGTGAAGTAGACGGGACCAGAGGGGAGCAATTACAGCAATCCCATGCAAAAGACAAGACTCAGTGCGATCTTCTTGGCCGTGCTTAACTGTAGCTTCCAGATGTAGGGCACCGGAAGAGCCATGACCATTAGATCCGTTACCAGATTGAGCACGCCGGCGGACACAAACGTCCCGTTGCGGTCTCCGCAGGTGCCGCCTGGGATCGTTGTGTCCCAATTGAAGGCCAGCGGACGGCAAAGTAGCACCGTTTCTAAGATAACGCTGATGGCCCAGAGCCAGACGATGGTCATCACGATCCCAACGCTGATCTGGAAGCTTCGTTTGGTGCCGAAAATACGCATGAAGAATAACATCATCGACGTCTTGACTAGGCCCATAACAATCCCATATAAGGCTTCGAGGGGTAGGATGGTCTGGAAGAGATGAATATTGTAGACAGATGCCTCATTATGGAGAGACCGACCTTGAGCGTTATAGTTACTGACTGGGGGTCAACCTCGGTGATATGTCGACCTGCACCGCCCTTGAAAGAGACTGCCATACATCGTCAGCTTGAAAATGTCTGGTGGAGGGTACGGTCAGATTTCGGGTCAGGAGCTCACGGATATATTGAATCGCAATATCAATATATACAATTAACTGACAGTGTCAGTACCAGTCTCGACATGTCACTTAGAGCCATTGCGTCCCCACTTACCAGGGCAACCAAAATTAGAATCTCGGGGGCCCCGATCCGCACCCGCCGCAACTTCAGAGCATATAGACGTAGACCAGTGGTGAGTGTCGCGAGAACACCAAAGACCGTCACAACAATGACCGGATTCCGTGCCAGCGGAGCATCCAAAGCGTATGTCGGCGTCATGACTGCGAGCAAAAGGTCGTGACAAGGTGCGGGGACCGTGTCAAGTTGGGATCCGGGACAGCTGATTGCTTTTAACCATCGGATTGGGGCCAAAAACAATCCTGCCACATCGAGTCACTAGGGCCATTCAAAAGTGCCGGATTTTGTGCAGAAGTCTGGGAAGGATCATGATTTAGATGAGAACGCCCCACACCGAAGAGAAGCCATCAGGCTGAGACCGAAATAAGGGCACAAGAAGGCGATTTTTCCAGTAGTATGACCCGATCAAGTCAGTTCACACGGCCACGGCCGGGCGAAGACAAGCACAATGGTTCGCTCTGGCATTTGGCACTTCGTGTCCTGACTCCTGAGAGGTGGGGATGAAAGATCGAGGTAGGAAACCTCCCGCGGCTATGACATGGAACCCACCCGGATATCCGGTTCACTCCTGTTGGTCTGATAGCTTGACAGCCGGGGGTGGGTCCCACGGCTCGTTTGGGTTTAACGTACAAAGCGGCGTGAGTCCGGCCCTCATTCCGGCCTGGATAGATCACCCCAGGGGTGGAATGATTGGTATCCTTGCCTGATGCTGCAGAAGGAGAAGTTTGCGATGATCAGGATGCTTTCATGTATGACTGGCTATTCTCATCGTGTGTGGAACATGTTTGTCGTCTGGTGACTGCGTCGGAACCCCACCACGAACATCTTCAATCCACAAGCCGCTCCTGATTCAAGTGTCTACGCCCTGGAACGACAAAAAGGGAGAATGCGAATTGATTATAGGGGAAGTGGGGTGGGGAGTCGACTGACTGAATTCTTTCCCCCCACCTACCCTCGGGGCTTTTGGCTTTAGCTTATAGAGAGGCTCTCGCTCTGAATCTTGAGTTTCCAAACAAATCACAACCATGGCTGCAATGGACATATCATCTGTGACGGACCTCTCCGCCTCGTACGACTTCGTTGTCGTTGGTGGAGGAACGTCAGGACTAGTCGTCGCCAGTCGTTTGACGGAGAATCCTAATGTGCGGGTGCTCGTCCTTGAGGCCGGCAGCAACCGCGTCGACGACCCTAGGATCGCTGCCCCCGGCCTCGCTGCCAGCACGTATGACGACCCGGAGTTCGACTGGTGTATCACCAGTACCCCCCAAGTATGTAACACACATTTCAAATTTTTAGACTCACGCTAATTAATTCCTCTACAGGAAGCCCTGAATGGTCGCTGTCTTGCGGAACCCCGTGGTCGCACCCTGGGCGGCTCGTCGGCCATCAACCTGGGCATGGTCATTTACCCCAGCCGTACTGACATCGACGCATGGGAGAAGCTCGGTAGCGCCGGATGGAACTGGGCATCGCTGTCGCACTATCTGCAAAAATCTCAGACCTTCACCCCGCCGTCCGATGCCGTCCGGGACGAGCTGTCCCTGGGATATATTGACCCGGCTATTCAGGGGAAGAGTGGTCCGCTCCATGTCTCGTTCGGTGACGGACCCTTTTCGGCATTCAATGCCGCCTGGCCCAAGGTGTTTGAGTCTCTCAACCACCCACTGACCGGGGACCCCATGTCTGGCGAAGCGACAGGCGCTTTCTGCCACCCAGGGAGTATCCACGGGACGAAGCGAACGCGTAGCCATGCTGGTGTGACCTACTACAACCCTGAGGTGGCCAAGCGCCCGAATCTTCGCGTCGTGACAGAAGCACTAGTTGAAAAGGTCCTCTTGGAGAAGGGAGGTGACGGCGAATACCAGGCCACGGGCGTCCAATTCGTCGGGCGCGACGGACAGCAGCGCACGGTGTCGGCGGACACCGAGGTGATCCTGGCCGCCGGTGCCATCAAAACGCCGCATTTGCTCGAGCTGTCCGGAATCGGAGATGCCGATCGTCTCAAGGCGCACAACATTGAGCCCCTCGTCAACAACCCTAACGTGGGAGAAAACCTCCAGGAGCACGGCTTCGTGCCGTTCAGCTGGGAGGCGGCCGATGGTCAGGTGACCGCTGAAGCCCTACGCAACCCCGAGGTCGCCAAACTCGCCATGGACGCCTGGGCGACGTCAGGGGCAGGCCCCTTGGGACTGTGTCCCATGGCGTCGGCATTTGTGTCCCTTCCCGAGGAAACAAAGGCCGACGTGCAGCCTCTCATCCAGGAACACCTGGCCACTGTGCCTGCGCGCTACGAGGCGCAGTACCAGATCCTCCAAAAGATGCTCGAGGATCAAAACGAAGCATCGGGACAGTACACCATCGCAGCATTTCAAGTCTTGCCGGATAAGGGCCCCAGCCTCAAGGGGGTTTTCGGTATGACGGAACCCGAGAACTACATGAGTATGGTAGCCGTTTTGAACCGCCCCTTCTCGCGCGGCTTCGTCCACCTGAACTCTTCCGACCCGGCGGCCCTGCCGACATTCGACCCCAAGATGCTGTCGCATCCTCTGGATCTCGAGCTGCACACGAGACACGTTGAGTGGCTGGAAACCCTGGCGACAACGGAACCCATGGCGTCGCTGCTGAAGCCCAACGGAAGACGCCTCCACTGCCACGAGCGGCCATCTGGTGTGGACGTGGCGCGCGAGCTTACGCGCGATCGCATCGTCGCGCACTACCACGTGGTTGGCACGGCAGCCATGATGCCGAAGGAGATTGGAGGCGTCGTCGATTCCCGACTGAAGGTGTATGGGTGCTCGAAACTCCGCGTCGTCGACGCCAGCATCATTCCCCTGATCCCGCGCGGCAACATCCAGACTACTGTCTACGCTGTTGCGGAGAAGGCGGCTGATTTGATCAGAGAGGATAGCAGAGTATAGTTATAGCTAACTAAATTCATTGTATATCATGAGACATTGTGCCTCGCAACTCTTGGTTTATCTATTAAATGTATATATCAACATTTCGTGTGTTCCCAAACTAACTCATCCCTTTCTTGACCTCGAAATGGGCTTGATTGTCCGCGCAGAACGTATCTTTAGAAACTAGAAACTCCGTTTCAAACAGTCATATAAGCTGGAAAATCACACTCAAAGAAGATAATGAAAGAATAATATGACGAAAGCGAGACAAGAAGAAAAAAGAGGGAATCCTCGGCCGGTCTTAGAATGTTTTCTATGCAGGGCTAATGACCCCCGGAAATAATTTCTCTCTCAATATCCCGTATAAATGTATTTGTGATTCATTCAAGTACGTCTCACTCACTGAGGATGCTCTCAAAGTCCGGTTCTCTCATCAGACCACGTAGACTCTCGTTTTGAACCTACTTTGAATGGTTCTAGCTTCTTATATGAACAAACTTAAATTCAAAGGTCTAAGCTCAACAAATTGTTTCTTTAAGCCCGAATTATTAAATTGAATTAGGTGAATAGCCAAAATCAGCGATGGAAGATTGGTTTGGTCATCCGAAAGCTACCCCGGATAATGACGGCACACTTGCGCACACAAGACACGCATTTGGTTCGGCTGTCAATGAAGGAAATTGATTGGGGGTCATATCAACAGGAGCTGACTATACATAACTTCTCAGAGAAAGGGCTCTCATATCAAGCACAACGGTGTCAACAAAAGCTCTGCAAGGTCTCTAAAGTCTGCTTCCATCTGCCACTGGCAAACAGAAATAGTGATCTCTCTTTTTTAGCTTCCTCCAATGCATAATCCAGGGGAGATTTTCCACTGTCATCGGTGTCATGCAGATTTAGTATGTTTTTTTCATAAAGAAATGTTGTAGCCTCCAACCTCAATGATCCGCTAATGGCCCCGTGGTGTACAATGCTTTTCCCGCTTTTGTCCTTCGTTGAGAGATCGAGGCCGTAGTTAGCCAAGGCTTCCAAAACGCCAGGCTCCAGTGTGTGCTGGCATGCTGCGAGATGCGCTAGGTTCCTGCCGTCAAGACCAGTCCACAGAGAATTGGCACCATGCTTCAAGAGAAGCAGACAGGTTTCCACTCGATTCCCTAACTTGAATTTGCTCAGAAAGGTGCTTAGTGGGGTGTGCCCGTTGTTGTCAGTACGATCTACCTTGGCACCGTATGACAATAGTAAAATAACCATGTCACTCCGGGCAAATTTACCCTGCAGGTAATGATGTAGTAGAGTGCGGCCTTTGGCGTCCACGCCAAGGCAGTAATTTCTGGCCGACTCTTCGTCTCTGCGAAAAATTGTCCGGACAGTTTCACAGCATCCTGCTCGAACGGCAGAATGCAAAGCATTATGGCCTTGGGAATCGATAGTATCAATAGAACAGCCCCTATCCAGCAAGTCATCGACTATAGAAAAGGCGTTTGCTGCGCAGGCAAGATGCAAAATGGACTTGCCCTTGCTATTACGGGCGGAAATATCCGCCCCCATATCAAGTATTTTGGACACAATAACGGACGCACTGGGATCATTAAATCTCACGAGATGCAGGAGACGGTCGCGTTGGACGTTTTCGCAATCCACCTCAATCTTGGGGCTTTCAAGTAGAGCGTTGACTACGCCCAACCGCTGCTCCTCGACATGATTCATAATACTGTCCGCCTCCTCCGATTCATAATCCGAGATATGATCGCGCACAATTTCGACGTGCCATCTGTCATCGGTCCAAGCATCCTGTAGGGGCAAGGAAAACCGGTTCATCGACCTCTTGCTGTTTCTCTGTTCATCCATAAGGCCTCTGCGGATGGCAACGTGCAATGGCGTGTCTAGACAATAACATCGTGCGTTTGGATCAGCACCTTTTCTTAAAAGGTACTCGGTCATCCTACAATTCCCCGCGCAAGCTGCAAAATGGAGCGGTGTAAGACCAGCGGGGTGATCATAAATTGTTTTTAATGCACTAGTTGGTAGGGCTGCCTTTGTACAGATGGGGTCGGCGGTGTTCTTGTCAAACTTTCTTGCTACCCCTTTGTTGATGTCAGCACCTGCTGCAAGAAGTAGGTCGATAAGTCCAACATTTCCTTGGGCAACCGCGTAGTGAAGAGGCGTCATATTGTCTGCGTCACACTGGCAAAAATCGACGCCATAAAAGAGGAGCAACTGCACGGCCTCGGCACGCTCTTTTTTGGAGGTAGTTATGGTCACATGCAATGCGTTCCGATCCATATCGTCTGAGGCATTTGGATTTGCGGCACTTTCAAGAAGACCTTTCAGGGCTCCTAGATTCACACACCTAGCAGCAACAAGAAGGGGGGTTTCGCCCGCACTATTTCTAGCTTCAACTTGTGATCCCAGGCTGACGAGAAATCTCACCAACTCTTCGCTACCCTGGAAGGCAGCGTAATGCAAGGGACTTTCGAACTCGGTGTTTCGCGCATTAACATCAAGACCCTGGTTATATAGAATTTTGACTGCCTGCCGCTGCCCATTTTTCACTGCCCAGTGTAGGGCAGTCTGCCCAGAGCAGTCTGCCGCACGCGGGTCTGCCCCCTCTCCGACCAGTTCCTCAATTTGGTCGATAAGCCCGAAATATGCTGCGACATGGAGGCCTGTTACGCGCTCTGGTGTAGAAAAATAACCGAGCAAGAGCTGATTTGAGTGAGTCAATACGTGAACCGTGTTTAGCAAGTTCATAGCGTTTCGCAGAAACCTAGCGACTAGTCCTCTAATTTGGGGGTAGTCTTCCCTTGCATGCTCACCCCAATGAAGGGCGGCATAATCGTAAAGAGGATTGCTTTCCAGCTGCTGGTGATATTCTCCCCAAGTCCGAGCAAACGGGACAGAAAATCGGTCATAGCTCAAGTAGTTGATCAAGACTGTGGCCATGTATTGATTTGCTTCGGGAAACCATACTGACCAGTAATTTTCGAAATACTCCGATGCTGTGTAATGGACCAACTGAATAGCCACAAGATTTTTGCTGCAAGTGATCAACCCAGCACACACCTCAACTACCAGATCTAAATGTGGGATGTTTTGCTCATCGGGCTCCGATGAACCATCCGATACCGCAAGCGCGTGCTGTAGCTCTGGAATCCGGATTGGCCTCTGCGATCTGGTGATCCATGATAGCACCTGGAGTGCAAGCTTTCTATGGTTTTCGGGTTGATTAGTGATTCTCGTCATAATATGCCCATATGCATGGTTGTAGCCTAGGGAACTGGCTGGCAGATCCTCGAGCGCTCTTGAGACATTTGCGACGGTTGTTTCCTGACGCAGAGTATTAAGATGTAATTGCGCGAGTAAAAACCTATCAGCATCATCAGTATAACCTTGATATGTTTTGGATTATTCTACTTGCATTCCATCAGTTGCTTTCACAACTGTGTCGGTTATATTCCGTTCCAAACCATCTGCTTCCCGAATCCAAGTCTGGAAGGTCAGAATCTCACTATTGATGAATCTGCGCACGTCGTCATCGGTAGCACGTATGTCGCGCCGAATACTGTTTCTTTCTTCAAATCTCTCCACTATCCCAGAGATCGGCCTTGAAGTTACGGCAATATTCGCACCAACGGTATCTTGAATGTTGAACAGCTCTGTAACGATCTTTGATCGAACTCCAGCAGAGACTGGAATTTCGTCCAACCCATCAATAACAATAAAGGTCCTTGAGAAGCGCGATATGATCGTGCACAATGAGCTGAAGACCTCGTCCAAGGAGGGCCGCGTTCCTTTCTGGGTATGATATTCGTAGAGGTCTACCACCTCATCTGGAACCGGGTACGGGATCAGTTGTTTAAGAAGCCCTCGAAGCAGGTCGAAATGAGACAGTTGTGCTTGGTAACTAAGGAAAGCAAACGCGATGCCGACTTTCTTCTCGTTTTCGAAGACACGATGTAAGTGGTTGATCACAATAGAAGCGATCATGGTTTTTCCTGCGCCTGGAATTCCGGGGCAGAAGAGGAGTTGCCGCGGCTCGGTCAACCATTTGTTGAATTCGGCGGACTCGACAAACCAGCCACCGGTCTTCGGTGCCCGCCTACTTATATGATCACGAAGTTGAAGTCCGTGGTCCAAATCCGTGAACCAGTCTAATATCGTGTTATATTCTTGCATTTCCAGCTTGGGTTCCATGTTTCGAACCCCCATCTCTGTTCTGGCCAAAGCCTTATTCACTATGTATCGTCAGCAATATACTAATAGAGCATTGAACAGCTAACCATCTGATAGAATATCCGCAATCCTTTTCTCCACATTGACCTCGCGAGGCGACAGTTGAGTTAGAAGGTCTTTGGTATAGAGAGCAGCCGTCAGCGCAGCGTATCCTTGCCATTGATCGTTTTTGTGACTGTCCGAGTAATCACAAATTCCACGAATTACCGCACACGGGAAATGATTCATTAGACCGGCAGCTTCCATCTCAAAACATAAAATGTTTTTTGTTTGGGAAAGCTCGTCACGAATCACAGCGTTCTTCATCAATTGGTTTCCTGAAGCAATTGTGCCGTAATGGATAGTGATGGCTTCACATTGGGGTCTTTCTCGCCTCAAGACCAAATTCTCAGGGTCGTTCACACATCCGCTTCCGCCATTGCAAATACTGTCATGCGTAAGATCGGGTCTGAATAAAAGGTCACTTGTTGAATTGGGCCTGCTGTACTTCTGTCGCAGTCGTGGATTCTCGGAGAGAACGGCATTGAGCCTTTCTTCGATTTGATGCCCTTTCCGGTCATACCATGCTTCGATACGAGCCATTGCGCCACGTAGCGCTGCTGGAGGCTGATCAAGAACACCGGTGGAGACGAACGCCTGATTTTGAACCGACTTTCCAAAATCATATTGGAACACGCCACTCATGCCGTCCTGAGGCGCACTGACTACCACATCGCCAAGTCTAATGTCTTTTTTCGTCGGCACGCCACCCCCAATCCCGACCATCAGCCCAATACGAATGTTGGGAAAGCAGTGAAGCATATCCCGCGCAACAGCGGTTGCAGAGGTTGTACCATGTCCACCTTTGGGCAAAACGGCGATAACAACGTTATGCTTGCCAATCCGCCCGAGAGTGTAATCATTGTTATCGCTCTGGGAGGCATCTAGCGACACATCATCATGCTCCTCATCAAGACATGATTGTGCTGCGACATATTCGCATGGAAGAGCGCAAATCCAGCCAACCGTATATTCGCTGGGACCGGTCATTTCGTCTTTTGTTGTCGATGTTCAAACTAGGCGTCATTAACTACTGACTGATACTGATTACGGAGAACCCGGTGGAGTCAGGGAAAGTGAAGTCTGAAGCTAATCAGAAAGGTACCAGGCTAGAAATACTGGTGGGCTGTAATGCAAGATATACAAGTCAGCCTCAATGCGGGGTAAGTCGACTGCACGATGAAATGCATCTCTTCGAGCATAGAGCCTGATGTCGCCTGATCCAGAGCAAGCTCGACGTCGCAATTCGTTCCTCGACGGACTTGAATTTTCACGACTCAGCCTCAAATCCATCATTTCGAAGCCGAAAATGGTTCAAGTTGTATCAGACTTTGCCGAGGCGTCACAAAGGGTTCGCCATTGTGCGCCATAAGGGCATCCTAACAATGAGAGCGGCAATGCGCCTTGAGAAGCCGTGATGAGATTCTAGACTCGATGTGTCATTTCAGTGTACGTCTTAGATTCATAGTCATCGTATAGTGCATATGGCTTCGGCGAGGGGTCAGTGTAGATGAATCCTACTCTGATGTTAGTAGTAGTATGGTCCTCTACATCTCACGAACTGAGGGGTTCCTATACCGTTGTTTAGTGTACTATCACCACCATCATTTATACGGAACCAAGATGTTCGAACACTATCCTGACTTAAGGCCAGCCTTTGCTATTACTCTGCGGGTTATGTGAATTCTAGCTTGAACCTGATACTCAGATACTCTGGCCGGTTGTGGGCCTTTACCCATTTCATAGTATACTCTAAATACTCAGGGCTTGTCTGAATTGCCTTCGCGAAACTCAGTCCAGAACCAAGTAGGACCCATGCACCTCTTCTTTTCACCAGACATGAAACAAAGTGTCTGCTCCTCCACCACGTATTATCATCCCTCATCGACCTACCTGCCAGCCGACCATCCTTGTAGTTCTCTGTAACACGGAATAAATCAGCAGTAGAAATGCTTGTGCCACTGTCTCTTATTTAAAGCTCCATAACAACACTCCTGTCTGTGTGTACGGGACAGCAATAGAGTGTTATTTTAGGAAAGACCTGAAAATAATATTCTGAAAGAGTGCGGCACTTGAGGCGTGACACGTCGAGATATCTCTTGGGATATAGCAACAGTTCTATGGCTGTTGCCGCTGTTCAGAAGGCATTCTTGAACTCGGCTTTGTGAAACCAGAATTTAACATCTATATTGAAAGTTAGTCGTTCTGTTTCCTATGCTTAGGTGTGGATCCTTTATTACCAGTGTCTAGAAAATGCTCCAGGCCCCCAGCATGGTCAAATTGCAAATAATTAAGAATAACCTTTTCATATCATTGATGGACCCCGCGCCTGTGGCTTCGATGGCCGCGGGCAAGCCGTGGATCTCCTTTTGCCAGATCCGGGGCATAAATTCAAGCATAGTAGAGTTCCAATTTTAAATTGCGCGCAGGAGTATTTGGAGGAGCCAAAGCTTAGATTCGCACTAGATCAGGTCTGTCGCATTTATAATGAGTAGGAGCAACTGGTTCTCATGGTCCGACCACTCTCAGAGCTCAGATTACATGTCGGGAAATACTACAAATAGTACGGCGTGCATTAGACATGTCACTTGATCAACAATAGAATAAGCGCTGAGGCATACACCCAGCAAGTCACCTAGTAATTCTCGATTGGCTGAGGGTTTGACCGAACGTATATCACCTCTAGCACGTCAGATCAAGCCAGACGGGGTTATTCGTCACGAGCGAGATAATCACATGCAGGATGCTAAGGCCCTATCTGATTGGCGACCGAAATGCGGGCAGCGGGCTATATGTCAAACATTAACAGCCGCTCTGTCCTGGTCATGGTAGGTACAGAATTGTATGATCTAGTTGGTTTAATGGAAGTCAAGGCGTTGAGAATGGCAGGCGGGATTGCGTCTGTCATGGGACGGTATCACTGTATCTGTGACCTAATCTAGAAGTGAATCAGAAGCATTGTCGAGACATCTGGCCAAATTAAATAATGATGACACATGTGCCGTATTTGTAATAAATGAGCTTTACTCCTAGAGTCCATTCTAGAGATGGCAGGACTATAAGTCTAATTCAAGACAGTTATACAACTGATGCATGCTGTCAGGACTCAAGTTAACGCCAAGAGTGCACTCCTTCCCCTAGGGCTCTTATTTAACATGGGTATATCTAGACTGTGTCTTTTGAAACCCCTAAGTCTCTGCGCCTGGGGATTCTACGGAGCATGATACCGGGGTAGGAGTGGGGTTGGTAGAGGTTATCAAGCTTGTAGTTTTAGTCCATCGTTGAATATAGCACTATATATGCTCACAAACCAAGTCCCATCTATATGTCGATATTTATCGGCGTGAAATCATATCAACGGTGTCACCTTTGAGAATTAGACGATGGGATGGCATCATATAGCTAAACCCAGCCCTCTTGGCCTCTCCAATCCACAGCAAAGTTGGCATTGTTGGAAGCCTGTTCAAGACTGGATCGGTGGTGATCGCCTCTATAAACCTCTTCCAGTTGATTCGTCGCTCAGCAGGGTGATCAACGATGGTCAGTGTCTTGCTGTCCTGCCGTCCAAAAACCGCCTCACAGATCTTATCCACGGTGGCACGCATGGGGACGGTATCAGCCCACCCCCCGAGCTCGTTCATCATGGGACGAACCCCCGTGTTTTTCACAGCTGCAACGAGCTGACTCAACATCTCGTCTGTCTCAGGCTCGGCAAGGTCTGCGTCCGGTGCGAGACCAGGCACCGGAACTGGGCGGTGGAGCGTGACAGGGAGTTGGAGATGCTCTGCGACATTTTTCAAGAAGCGATCTGCAGCCCATTTCGATGCGACATACCCGTCGCTACCGTTAGATGGGGGTGTCATGGGCAAAGGATTATCGACACTGCTGTCGATTATTTCGTAGAGCTGCAGTGCGGCTCGGTCCTCGTAGATACGGATGGCACCGGATGAAAAGAAGTGGAGGGGGATGCGACGACGGAGCGCGAGTCGCGCCATCTCCTTCACTGACAAAAGGTTGACACTCCGTAGGACCTCGTAATCATCCCAGAATGATCGATTAGCCGCGAAATGGAGAATCAGATCTGCTTCATCTGCGATGGAATCAAACTCGGCTTTGTTGAGCCCTAGATTTGGCTCGGCTAGATCACCAGCGAGGACCGAGATCTTCTCGGAGGACGTTTTCATGGCATCCACATCCGTTCCACGACGGACGAGGCAGGAGATCTTCGAAACCTGGTCAGATTTGACGAGGGATGGAAGCAGATGCCTCCCAAGATACCCCGTTGCACCGGTCAGGAGAATGTGGACTCCTCCTTGTGCAGCCCGACGTCTAGTCTCGAAAAATTCGGAGAACTCGCTCTCCCAGGCTTCTGGGACGGAGGTTTCTGCATCCCAGTCGATCTGAGATGACATGTTTGCCTCCACCACTGATGTCATATCCCCAAGTCGTCCCGCGTTCATCAGCTCGTTCAATTTAGGAGCGGCCTTAAATTGGTCCTTAATCAATCTCTGAAGTCGGACTAGAAGCAACGAGCTTCCTCCAATGTGGAAAAAGTTAGTGGCAGGACCGATGCTTCGTAGATCGGACGCCGGCAACACGATTCTCCAGAGGGCTTCGAGTTGGAGTTCTCGGGTTGTCATATCTCGATCAAGCGATGCCGGGCCCACGGTGGATGGCGCCTCGATAGCAAGATCCTGGATCGCCGCACGGTTCACCTTGGAGTGTTCAGTCAATGGAAGCTCGTCCAGCGGAAGGGCGAATGCAGGACGCATATAATCTGGCACGGGGAGCGTTGCCTGCAGTTGATCGAGAAACTCCCGATGATTGATCAGGCCATGGTCCTTGGCAAAGACCACATGGGCTACAAGAAAGCCGTCTTCCGGACTTCCTCTCAAAGTTACCACTGCGTGCGTAAGGACACCATCTGAGTTCTTGACCAGCGCGGTCTCAATTTCCGCCAGCTCGATGCGGAACCCGCGAAGCTTCACCTGGGTGTCTCCGTCTATGCGACCAGCGAGGAACAAAGCGCCGTCATCCCGCAAGAACCCTCGGTCTCCTGTACGATACACCGTCGACCAGCCGTTTGACAAGAAGTTCTCATTTTTTTGGGCAAACGGGAACGGGAGAAACTTCTGGCGGGTCACCTCATCCAAACCAAGGTAGCCGGCGGAGACACCAGCACCACCAACGACAACCTCTCCCGGGATACCGATGGGCAAAGGCTGAAGGTGTTCGTCGACGATATAGACCGCGTAGTTGGGCGCGGCAAATCCAACACACAGAGGCCACTCCAAATTTGAGTCTCGGTAGTCGATCTGACCATGAGACGTGCAAGCAATTGTGGTTTCACCGGGACCGTAATTGTTGAAGATGCGCAGGGAGGGAAGTGCGAGAGAGCGAAATTCTTGCACTAGACGATCCGCAAATGGCTCTCCACCGAAAAACGCATATTGCCACTGCGAGCAGCTTCCCAGGGTTTTTTCTGCAACATGAAACCACATTCCATACTCTGACGGTGTGCCAGATGTGTAGGTCACACGCTCTGTTTTCATCAAAGTCGTGATCTCGCCAGGGTCACCACGGAGAGCAGACGGTACCACTAGAAGGCACCCTCCATTGCAAAGTGCGACAAATGTCTGCTCCAAAGAAAAATCAAAGCTGAAAGCACTTTGCTGGAGAACCACTAGTGGGAGTTGGTCTTCTAAAGTATCCAACTGCTGTGAGAAACCCTCATTCTGAGCGACGAGGTTAGAGTGCCTAATCCGGATACCCTTCGGCTCTGAAGTGGTCCCGCTTGTGAAGAGGATGACAGCAATGGAGTCAGGCGACGCTATGTTTGCCGAGCGGTCGAGGGTGCCCGACCTACTAGCAACGTCACAGACATTGATCACCTTGGCACCCTCAGGTTTGACTGTTTCCACGGTTTCAGCAGTATTATTGTCAACCAAAACTGCTGTGGGCTGGGCCGCCTTGACTGCGCTGCGAACTCGATGGATCGAATTGCGAACATCTAGAGGGAGATAGGTAGCATCGACGCGGAAGATGGCCAGCATGGAGCAAATCCAATCCACACTGTGCTCCTGCATTACACCGATAACCGAACCATTTGACAACCCCGCATCAAACAGAGTCTCCGCGATCGAGTCAATACGATGTCCCATTTCCTCAAACGTGAGTGTCACACCGCGCCCGTCCTTGAGCGCTGGCTTGAAGCTATGGGTGCGGATAATCTCATCGACGCGATGGGAGACGGTCTTAGCCCACTGAAGAGGGATTGCAGGGCCTATTGTAGTTCATTAGCAACGAGGAAGAACACCCAGAATCATGCAGTTTGCCGAACCTGTTCCAATTTTTAGTGCTGAAGATACATCGTCAGGTGCCCACATCGTCGGAGAATCCACCAACACGTCAACGTCAGGTGTTTTTGTGAAGGTGTGAAGGAGATTCACATAGGCTCGGAGGAGAGTCTCTGCGTGTTCGATTGTGTACAGTGATTCTTGCAACTGTAATGTCAGCAGAGTGTCACCTTCTGGATTTTCAAGAATATCCAAAGATATATCATAGCCCGTTCGAGGATGATACCACTGCTCGCCCTCTGCTTTACAGTTGGCAAAACTGGCGCGCTCCTGTGTGCCCTGGCGATAGTCGACAAACACCTGGAAAATAGGGGGTGCATTGGCTGAGCGATTAACACCGAGCTCGTTGAGCAACACATCAAATGGCAGAGCTGAGTGCTCAAGAGATTCATAGACCTTGTTTCGCATTGCCTTGACGACTGTGTCAAATTTGGAGCCAATTGAAGACCTCTCGAGCCGAATGGGAACCAGGTTCAAAAAGAAGCCGACGGTTTCCATGAATTCCTGGCTAATGCGATTAGCATCGGCAATTCCAATAAATAATTCATCGGCGCTGGGTAGCAGGCGAAACAGCAGGACCTGCAAAACCGCCGTGTAGAGGTGGAAGTTAGTGGAGTGGTTTTGTCGCGCAACACGCTTGATCAAAGTAGTGTCTTCCGCCTGAAGGCGCACATCAGCGCGGAAGGTGCTTTATTTTTGGTTAGCGATTGGTTCCTTTCTCTTCTTCACTTCCGAGTATTTCTCTGGCACATGGAGCACTTACCCATAAGTGACTTGCGGCTGCCTCTGCTGCACCTTTGCAAATGAAAACAGGTCCATCGGTTGAATATCCCTGGAAATGAGGTTCTTGTGAAAGTCAATACTCTTCTGGAATCGCCCCGTCTCGTAGTCTCGATGCTGTTGCGAGGCCAGGCATCTGTACTGAGAACTTTCCGACAGAGTGGACAGGGTCTTTCCTAAATACGCCTTCTCCAGATCGCCGAAGATGATTTGAATACTGATCCCATCAAGGGTGATATGGTGACTCCCGAAAATCAGCCAATGCTCGGTATTTGACAGCGACAGGAGAAGGAATCTCATGGATTCCCAGTCGCTCATATTCCAGACATGGTCACGAATCTGGTTCAAAGATTTTTGAACCTCACTTTTGTCATGAATTCGTCGGCTCTCGAGTCTAATCAACGGTCGAGAGAGGATCCCTTGAGTTGGCACATCCTCTTCTTCCCCTGCCCACAAGTAGCGAGTACGCATTGCCTCGTGCCGTTCTCCTACGGATTGCAGCGCCCTGCTCAGATTTTCAACTTGGATTGGACCAGAGAGATGGATCGAGATGGCGACGTTAAACGTAGACTTGTCCTGTAGAGCATGATGCAAATACCAGAACCTTGTCTGCCCGAATGACATGGGCGCGGTGATTTCTGTCGACGACTGCTGCACAACATCACGCCAGCTAGTACTATCCACTGATGTGTCATCCGTAGAGGGTGCACCATCGACACTTTCACTACTGCTCGGGGTGGTGGCTCGTTGAGTTGCTGAGATGTTGTCCGGCAATGCAAGGTGCTCGGATTCTCTCGCTGGGGGCTCCACCTTCTTGTCTTCATGTTTCACGGAATTGGCGAAATTGGCATCAACCTCTGTTGAGAGCCGGGAAATGTCAATTACTGTTGCTGGGATCTTTTCTATGCTCTCGTGGATCAGACCAGCAACTGTGGCACCGCCGAGGATTTTGAGAACCGGCTGATCCACATCAAGTTCTTTCATGAACCATGTTCTCACGTCAATGGCGATAAGAGAATCAACCCCCAATTCTATCAAAGTACTGTTCTCGTCGACTGTTTCGTCCGCGGGGATTTGGAGAAGCTTCTTGATACGTGTCGTGAATGAACCTAGAAAGATGGTTAACTGGCACCCCACGGTCACCCGGAAAAATCCTTACTCTTCAGTATACCCTCAACATGGTCTATGCATTTTGCATCCTGAAGTAGAGCTCTAACCGAGAGCGTTGAAACCGTGCTAGGCCCGTCCTGCGTGTTGATACGCTCAAAAGTCAGGTGCGAGAATTTGATATCGTTCCGATATTGATCTTTGGCGAGTTCTCCAACATAGACAGGGCTCAACCCGGTGACGACCTCTGCGCTTTCCACGGATGCGGATGTTCCCGTGCTCACTGCCACAGCGAATATTTTGTGAAGATCTGTTTCGGAGATGGCAGTGGCACCGAGAGCGGCAAAGTATTCGGGATCAAAAACATCAGACCGACCAACATTTCCAATCCCCATCAGCGCACTGAGGTCAATCACCGATGCGGCGACACCGCGTCTGTGGCGTTGGAACGCCAGGGCTGTCATGAACATGTTTGCCGCAGCGTAATTGCTCTGTGCACCGTTTCCAAGACAGGCAGTCAGCGAAGAAAACATGATGAAGAACTCCAGGGGTGTATCGTGGAAAAGCTCATCTAGCAGCTTGCTTCCCTCAACCTTGGGCTTCAAAACACGAGTCATGCTGTCAAGAGTCATCTCTTCAAACGGTCTATCGTCCAATATCAGTGCTCCGTTTGCAACTCCTCCAATCGGGGGCATGTTGCGATTGATGTGGGTGACACATCGGTTGAGCGAGTCCCGGCTTGTAACGTCCCTGCTTCAACGTTAGGGTCTGAACTAAACGGGCCTTTTAGGGAATTAGTATATCGGAGTATATTAACGTACAGAGACATTACTCGAACGTTGGTGCCACATCTCTCAACAGCATCAATAAATTCAGGGTCAACTGTGGGATTACGACTCGTCAAAACAACGCAGCCCGCTCCACATTGCGCCATCCAATGACAAATTGACTGTCCAACTTCACCAGCGAGCCCAACCAAGAGGTAGGTTCGATCGGATCGAAATAGAATCCCCTGATCCATCGGCCGGAGGCGAATTGGCACGCTGGGTACCGTCCAGTCAACTGCCTGCAGCGGTTCCCGGGTAGGACAGTGCTTGTGCACATCACTCAATGGAATTAGCGGAGTCACGCCAATAGGCAGACTCTCGGTCATAGCAGATTTCCAGGCCGTCTGTAGGATGTTTCCAAGCCGAGTAGAATCAGACCCCGGACAACCCGTGAGTTTATTGGAGAAGAACGACTCTGCATTGGTAACGACACAGTGAGCCGGCAGACAAGCTTCCATGGCATTTGCCAGCTGGGAGGTTTGTCCGTCAGGGCGCGCGAAACTGACAAAGACGGAAGTGTCTCTGGGAATTCTCTGCCTGAGAATCCGAGCGGGGAGAGCGTGGTGTATCCAAGTCCATCCGGCACCGTCTGGCTGGCGATGACATGTGGTAAACGTGGTCTCAATATTCACAGCCTGTGCTGCTTGTGATATGGCCGACTTCATTTCGTTGTCCGCTTCGTGTACAAGAATACTACCATCTTGGCGAACAAGCGATACAATGGCTTGGGCTACCAGGAAAGCCCCGACTGAGCGAAGAGCTATTTGCCCGAAGCCTGGAGAGGACGACGGGAGGTCAATGAAGGAGGCTGGATCGACAGGCTGAAGCGAGTCCGAAACCTGGGTCAGGCTAATGACGGACGTGGAAGACGAATCTTCTTTGCTTCCAATGAAAAGCATGCAAGAGCCAAAAGCCTCGAGTTTAATAAATTGCAACAACGACTGGCGAATACGGATCATCGCCCGGGCATCAGTTGTTGAGCCCGACTCCGGGGTCCTCGGCGGAGAAGCCTCTTCCAGCTGTACTGACATTCCATTCTCGACGAGTTTCAAATTTGCCGTCGCTGGGTCCACATGTTCCAGAACTTGACGACGGGAAGAGTTGACTCGCAGATTCTGTCGTGTATCCGGATACAAGCGGGGGATGAGCATACGTCCATTCTCGACAAAGATCTCGGGCTCCGAGGACCAGAGCAAGTCATCGACACCGCCTTGTCGAGAATAGTCATCAAGCAACTGATGTCTCAGAAGAGTCTCTGCAATGAGATGTCCGGACTTCTCATCTAGGGTATTCAGATCCAAGAACTGCAGATTGATATTAGGCTGTTCGAATTTGACCACTCTTCCGATGCCGAGCATCATGTATGAATATGGCTGCTCTGTTCTGGCGCCCTTGCTCACCCACAAGATATTCCGGGCCCGACTCCACAAGGTCTTCAATGCCTCAATTTTTGCTACCGTTACCTGTTGCATGAGAGGCTCATCGAATTCCGACAAGCTGAGAACAGTAGCACCAACAGGGATAGGCGTTGAATGAAGAGACTCGATCGAAAGGACGCGAGTGAAGACAGGGAATACCGGGGACAACAATGCCGACACTTTCTCAACAAGCATATAAGCGGTAAGAGAGCTCCCTCCAATGAGAACCAGGGGCGGCGCATCAGTCGCGAAACTGGGAGGTAGAGAGGTTGTGGGATTCCGCAGAAGCTGCAGACGGGGGTCGATGGCTTGCGCCGTCCAGACGGCTACCGCATGGAGCTGGTCATAAACTGGAGTGGCCGTGTCAATGCCACCAAATTGACACTGTTTCAGAAGTGAGTCCCAGTGGTTCAGGTCGAGCATGGGACCGTGAGGTCGGCCGTTATTCGCCCCAATCCACCAACCCGGGAGACCCCCCATGATCACACCGTTGCGGAGAATCTCATTGGTAACAGTCTCCAGATTTACCAGGAAGCCGCCTGGCTTCAGTAATCGGCGGACATTGGTCATCATATTCTCCAGTGGGTCGGCAACATGAAGCACGTTTGATGCTAGGACCATATCATAAGTTCCCTCTTCAAATCCTTGCTCTGCAGGTGGACGCTGCATATCGAAGGTCTTGAAGACCATACGTTCAGCGAACTCCCTGAACTTTTCCTCGGCTTCCTCAAAGAATCCACTGGATATATCGGTATAAGTGTATGTTGAGAACGAGGGCCCCAATTTGGGCAGGACCGCCTGCGTAGAACCCCCTGTACCGGCTCCTGTGTCAAAAGAGTCAGTGCCTTGGTATCAGCGGTGAAATGAAAATAAAAGGCTGGATACTGACCTATCTCAAGGATCTTCATTCGAGGATACCGATGGCTGACCTGCTTGGCCATATTAGCTAGCCACCAATTCGCTGCTTGGAGGCCAACACCGTCCTTGTAGAATCGGCCGAGAAGATCATCTCTTGTCATGTGTTGGAGAATGCTGTCCCGTTCGCGGATGACTGTGGGAAGGTTCTGTCCGGTAGACTCAATAAGCAGTGCATCAACCCGATCGCTATACTTGTCTGTCAGGTCCTTGATCTCGTCGTCGGTGTCTGCGAGGCAGTTCTTCTCTACACAAGGATGCTCTCCGCGGGCCACTTTGCCGACGATGTAATCTGCCCAAGCGAGTAGATGTTGATGGTGGGGAAGCGCATTGGCGCGATCCTCGATGCTCATTTCAGACAACCGACGGATGTAATAAAACGACAGCCGCTCCATGTCCTTAATCATACGGAGCTCCTTTTGGTCGAGACGTTCGTCGATGGCCGCCAGCTCGCCGTCCGGACCGTCTGACAGGTACACGAATTTGGAAAACAGCGTGACATCGTTCTCCGGTCGTGGGGGACTAAAGGGCTTGAGAGTGATCCCTTCGATTTGCAAAAAGGGGTGTTTTGCATCCTCAGTGAACAAGTGAAGATCTGCTTTGATTTCAGTGGAGTCGTCGTTCCGAACCGTGGTTTCCCACGGGACAGTCAGCTTCTTCCTTGCCTGAGTCATATGGAAGTGGGGATTGAACTTGAGAGAATCAATTCGAACAGGAATGTGCAGGGCTCGGAGGCTTTGATCACCAGGATAACTAAAAGCAGCAAACAGAGTCTGCAAGGCCGTGTCCAGCATACCAGGATGCAAAATAAGCTCGTCTTCCCATTCCGAGGTCGACTGGTCAATCAGAGTCCCTTGGGCAAAGCCAAGCCGGCGCTTGATCTCTTTCATACCCCGAAATGGTTCTGCGTACTCGTAGCCTATCTTTCGGAGCGCTGAATAGAATCTGTTGACATCGACGTCTACTAGATTGTAGTACTTCGAATCAAGACCGACAGGGAGGTCATCCATGGAGGACTGGCTGAGAGTGATCTGAAAACGTCCCTTTGCGTTGGCTGTCATTGAATGATCACCCTGCGGGGTCGAGAAACAGATGAATTCGGCCAGAATATGGGCATCATTGGTTCGGGAAATCTTCACGCTGAAGAGAGATTCCATTCGGGAGTGTTCATCATTGAAAATCATGGCCCGCTCCAATATCATATCCATGATATTGAACTGGGCAATGTGGGCGCCCTCCGCTATCTTCATCATTGCTTCGATAGCCATGACGACGTACCCAGTGGCTGGAAAGATTATCTGGCCTTGCAGCTGGTGTCCATGGAGCCAAGGAATTTCAGACGGTGTCAGGATATTTTTCCACCGTATTTCTGTTGATGTTGTAGTGGCGACACAAGGCTTGCCCAGAAGGGGATGAGGCGCAACTGTCAGTTTCTTTTGGGCGCGTGATATCCGAGACTCGGCCCAATAGGTATATTGGTGGTTGAATGGGTAACTGGGGAGATCATTCACCGGGAAGCGATGATTGCTGTCAGCATTGACCACTCGATCGAAGCTGTCAAAGTTGACAGCGCCGACACCCAGATGTGTCCACAAGAACCCCAAGGCTGTTGACAATTCATTCACATCATTTTTGCCACGGGACAACAGCCCTGTATAGGGTATCTGTACCCCAGCCTGTGCCAAATTATCCAGCGTTGGACCCTTCAAGGCAGCATGGGGGCCGATCTCAATGACTGCATTGTACTCCCCTCCGTGTGCAAGGACGCCTTTAACTGCAGAGGCAAAAAGAACGGGCTGAATCATGTTGTGAACCCAATAATCTGCCGAAAGCCTCGATGTACTCATCACAGTTTCGTTAAAGACACTAGAGAGCCACACGGGCTTATCCGCGGTTGGTTGCAGCCCTCCCTGGCACCAGCGCTCGAGGGAGTCAAGATAAGGCACAGAACAAGAATTCATATGGACTGAGTGGTAGGCCATATCGACTTTTAACCGGCGTGCAAATTTCTGCTGGTCCGTGAAGACTTCGACCGCCTTGTCAATGGCCTCTTCGTCTCCGGACAAGGTGACACTGGACGAGGAATTGTATGCTGCAACTTGAATACGACCCTGCATTTCTTTGCTCCGGCAAAATTCTTCGGCTTTTTCCCAAGAAGTCCCAACGGCGGCCATGGCTCCCGAGGCTCCATTGGGGGAAGAGGCTAGTTTCGTATGAAGCCCACGGTAGTAGGCGATACGGATGGCGTCGCTCGCAGATATAAATCCGGCAGCGTAAGCCGCACCAATTTCCCCTGTTACATGTCAGTGCTGTGAGCTACCAAATTCTAACCCACTTAATGGTAATGACATACCAGACGAGTGGCCAATAACCCCATGGATTTGTACGCCGGCTGCCTGGAGAAGATCAACCAGGATGACCTGGATAGCCGTGCATAAAGGCTGTGAGACGGCCGCCTGAGTAACACGGGAGAAAGAGCCTGCTGCCTTTAGTTGCTCTTGGATCGTCCACTGCGGCCTGTCGGATTCAGGCAGGCTAGCCAAGGACGCATCAAGGTCTGCTACACGGGCCCGAACAAAGTCGGACGATTCTACAAGAACCGCACCCATTCTGGGCCACTGGGCGCCCTGTCCTGTGAATACAGCCAGAATGCGTGGCTTAGCAACATGAAAATAGCGTGTGTCTAGTTTGGAATCGCTACTTGCGAGGACCTCCTCGAGCGTCTGGCGGACATCCTGTACTGCAGTGCCTGCAATGGCCTTTCGGAAGGGCAGGGTAGATCTTCGATGTTGAAGCGTGAATGCTAGATCACGCAAATTGATTTCAGGGTGGGTGTGGAGGTATTCAACATGTCGAGCAAGCATTTCCTTGAGAGAGGAAGCGGAGCTTGCTGAGAACAACAGCGGAGTACATGGTATCTCTGTGGCAGTGGTGGGAACGACCCGATGCGTCTCTGCAACGTATTCCTCGATAATGGCATGGGCATTCGTCCCGCCAAACCCTACAAGATGCCCCAGTGAATCAGTGAGGAAGATACCAAAAAAATTGGCCGTTTTTTGCAATTCTAACAGGGCTCATCCGACTCACCGAAGCTGTTAATACTCGCTCTTCGTACCTGACCGGGCGCCAGCGTTGGCCACCGTGTGGCTATCACCGGCACCTCTAGAGATTGGCAAAATGGAAGAATATCCGGGTTGAGACTTTCGAAGTGCATATTCGGTGGAATGGTTGAGTTTTGCAAAGCGAGAGAAGTCCCAATCAAGCTCGCCAGGCCAGCCGTTCCCTCAGTGTGGCCGATGACTGTTTTGATCGAGCCAACAAAGAGTTTGTCGGCATCAGGGGTATCCGAGAAGAACGCTTGATAAATGGCTTCAGCTTCTTTAGGGTCACCGGCCTTCGTTCCAGTCCCGTGTGCGTGAAAGAACTGGGGACGGTCCATCTGGCTGCACACGTCCAGACCTGCCCGGCGATAAGTATCGCGAATCAGACTTGTCTGGGCAGCACTGCTGGGGACTGTAATGCCTGTTGTGCGGCCATCCTGGTTGACACCAGTCTCTCGGATAATGCATTCGATGTGATCACCGTCTTTCAGGGCCTGGGTAAGTGTCTTTAACACAACCGATGCAATGCCTTCCCCACGACCGTATCCATCCGCCGCGGCGTCCCACATGCGGCATCGACCAGTGGGGGAAAGCATGCGCAGATTACTTTCAGCGACATATTGTCCTAGCAAGTAAAGTAATTTTGTTAGCATTCTGAGTAATTATAGTGCATCCGCAACAGCCCATTCTGAGGGGATCGACACACCTGGACTGAGGATCAGATTTGCGCCAGCGGCGATGGCTACATCTGATTCGCCAGCGCGCAAGATCCGCACGGCCTCATGAACAGCAACAAGACTAGATGAACACGCAGTGTCGATCGTCATTGAGGGGCCGTGCCAATCAAAGAAATATGATAGACGGTTGGACATGATACTGCGGGCAGTGCCAGTGCCAGTGTAGTTTGGCATTTCGTCGATGTCGGTCTGCACGAGGGTGGACCAGTCATCACACATGAGACCGACATAGACTGCAGTTGGCGAGCCTCGGAGCTGCTCCATCGGCAACCCTGCTGCGCAGAGTGCGTCATATACAGTCTCCATGAGGAGCCGTTGTTGGGGGTCGATGCATTCCGCTTCGTGGGGCGGGATGCCGAAGAAGCTGGCGTCGAATCTGCTCGGGTCTTCATCCAGGAAATAGGAGCTTTGCACATTGGTGGTGCCATGATGAGTGGGATCTGGGTGATAAAAGGGCTTGACGTTGAACCGGTCTTTTGGGATTGTCTGGATCAAGTCCTTGGGTGCTCGCAAGAGTTCCCACAACTTGGACGGGGTATTGCAGGAGCCGGGAAACCGGCACGCACTGCCAACGACTGCGATGGGCTCGGGCTTAGAATTCATAATGATATATTGGCACTCAAAAACGCTACTATCAAGGGAGTTACAACGGATCGTTGGGAGGGCGTCAGCACGTTATACTATGGATTTATATGACATGTCGCGTTTTGCAAATTCCAGTTTCAAATACACGTTCTTCGTGAAATGACACTGCCTCTCGCACTGGCGGTTTTTTATCCCCTCGATGACTTTACGATTTTCCTGTTCAGGATAGAGCAATGCACGCTGCAGCCTCACGATGACAGATCAATATGCCCATACGTATCAAGACCTCGAGACTCATTTTCGGTTCCCCAACATGCTGATGGCACACCCCGAGCTATTTTTTCTGCAATCAGCAACTGGTGCACTGGTAGACGACCACTCTGGCGACAGCATCGCCGCATGCGACCAATGCACGCTGCAGCCTCATGATGACAGATCAATAATAGCGGGAGTATAAGACCGGGGGCGGAGGTTTCATTTTGGGATCTCCAGAAGGCCATCCTTTCCCCAACCCTTTCAGCAATCAGCAATTGGTCACTTCTCATATGGGTGGATGGCCAGTATGTCAATGGTACTGCATGATGCTATCTTTTGCAAAACCTTTCTACAATCAGTAAATGGTCACTCTCGAAGGATTGGAAACCTAGAGGCACTGCCGCACGTTAACCTTTCCCGCACGTTAACCTTTCTGTAATCAGCAACTCATCCCTTGCGTGGCAAGATCTGGATCCTCACAATGGTTCCTAGAAGCTGCAGACTAACGGGCCCTGTTATGGGGTTCTAGTGTCACTTCTCCTATATAGGATAGATCTGCAAAGCGATTAGAGTCTAGCACGGGTCCTAGACCAGGGTCTGCGAGGCTCGAGACCGGCAAATCCTGCGTGAGCTTACTTCAGACTTAAGCTTCGGCTCTTCTGGACCTATGCCCAAAGTAGGCCTCCAACAATGTTCCAGTTGATCCTTAGTTCCAATGAGGTCGATCCATTTGTCGCCCGGATCTACCCCGGTCAGAGTATAGCCCCGGGGAGCCAGCTTCCCCTCCCGGGTGGGGAAAATCGCGCATGTTCTGAAATTATTACTCCTTTATTGACAAACACGGGTCTTTACTATTGAAGTAAATGGCGCAAAAAGCTGGACACCTAACAGTAGTACCTAAATATTTACGGACAGGTATTATACGGGCCCCGTACGGAGTACGTACCATGCCCTAACTCCCAGCAGACAACGGCGGGGTTATTTAGCGCAAGTCTTGTCCCAACATCCTTGGGTGACCTCATGTTCTATGTTCCTCTGGCGCAATAGCCTTTATCTACTATTTCTGTTTCTCGATATATACATTACCGTGGTTGATCATCACACATCTCGGACCCTACAGTCAACATGCCTTCCAACGATGCCAAGTACGAGTACGTATTCGATGAGACCGTGGAAAACCGGCGACTGGCGGGTCAGCATCAAGCCTTCAAGCTGGGGATGGGAAAGCTGGTCCTGGCACCGTTGCAAGTATCGCAGAATAATCTGAAGATTCTCGATGCCGGGACGTCTGACGGTACTACCAGCTATTTTCGCTCTTCCTCTCCCCGTGGGTGAAAAGACACTGGACTGACCCAGAGGATATGTCATTCCAGGCTACTGGCTACAGGATTTCCGACCGTCCCTCTCCCACCCCGAGACTTGTGAGCTCGTCGGCATTGACATCACCGGAGAGCGATTCCCGGAGAACCCGCCTCAGGGAATCAAGCTCGTCGAGCAGAGTTCTATGGGACCTTGGCCCGAGACATGGCTACAGTCTTTCGACCTCGTGCACCAGCGTCTGACACTCTTCGGCGTGGGCACCAAGTCCCAGGAGTGTGTGCGTCAACTCATGAAGATCGTCAAGCCAGGAGGCTGGATTCAGCTCGTTGAAACCGAGCACAGTTCGCATGAGCCGAACGGTCCCCAGGTCAAACGCCTGGGGGCCTTGATAGGCGAGCTCGCCGCTGGGATGGGCTCCGACTTGAGCTTCCGTGGTGGGGGCATGGAGTCATGGATTCGGGAAGAAGGCTTCATCCGTGTCGGGACGATGCTTGCGCCTATCTGCTTGGGCGCGCAATGCCCCGATCCCAAGCTCCGGGAGCAGACCGTTGAAGCTTACTGCTTCACTGCCACCCAACTTCTGAAGGCGTGCAAGGGTGGGTCTTTCCCTTCTTCTCATAGTACGGTGCCTACGCATGCTGACATTGGACATAGCCTTTCCGGGGGGGTTGAAGTGCATGAGTCCAGCTGAGTCGGACACCTTCGTTTCGGAGCTTGCAGAGGAGCTTCGTACGGTGGGCGGATATTTTCCTCTGCGAATTGTCTGGGGTCAGCGTCCCCAGAATACCAACTAGATTGTTCTGGTAGATCGGATCAAATGAAATACTCAATAAGAGAATTTTCAATGGATCTTAAGCTTTCTTCGTTTAACGTGTTTTTTATTTGAATTTTCAATATCATTCCGACACGTGTCGTAGGAATACACAAATACACACGTATTACTTTTATTGATTCCTGAGCAAGGCTGTGACCCCTGGCTTTGCTCGGTCCTGTAACTCATTTCCACCATAAGTTAAAATTGAATTCAAAATTCGACGGTTTGTTTTTTTAAGGGTTTCTCGACATGAAATGTTGGAGAAAATTATTTTTTCGTTGACGCGCCATCTACTTGTATAAAAAAGTGTGTTACTCCCCCCTTTAATGGATGCAACTCGATCCCCCCAATCACCCATTGGCATACAGTCACAATGGCGACCGACAGTGAGAACCTGGTGTGCCAAGACAGTATTTCGCATCACGCAACAAATCAATTGGTCATTGAGTCTTCGAAGGCGTCTTCGGTGACAGAGGCTCCACCAGGCTCCGAGGAGCCCCAATGGCTGCAAGGACTACCGCTACTCATGATTATGACCGCTATCACCCTGGTCTGCTACTTGATGCTACTTGACGTGTCCATTGTCTCGACAGTATGTGAGAAGTGTCTGGAATTTTCGGGTGCTCTGTAACTCTAACACGGCTGCCGCGTCAAGGCACTCCCCGCGATCACCAATGAATTCAAGTCTCTTCCTGACATGGGGTGGTATGGAGCTGCCTATCAGCTATCCAAGTAAGCCTTGGTCCCTATTGTGCTACCGCGATTGCATTCCTGGCAGTATAAACTGACCGCGCCTACACCAGTGCTGCCCTCCAACCGTTGACCGGCAAAATCTACGCCAGTTTCACACCGAAATGGACATGGTTGTGCTTTTTTGCCGTCTTCGAGATCGGATCCCTGATCTGCGCGCTGGCGACATCCTCCAAGATGCTCATCGTGGGCCGCGCTGTCGCTGGAATGGGGAATTCGGGCATCCAGAATGGATGCGTGACGATCATCGCGGGCATTGTTCCTTTATCCAGGCGCCCGGCGTTGCTTGGGGTCGCAATGGGAAGTACGTCTCCAATATAAAATTTTTATCCCCCTTGTTGGTCACGAATCTCCAGCAATTGACACGCAATTTCGTAGTCTCCCAACTCGGACTCGCCTCGGGGCCCTTGGTCGGAGGTGCTCTCACAGAGTACACGACCTGGCGATGGTGCTTTTGGATCAATCTACCGGTTGGGGCCGTCATCGCCGCGCTGTTCATCTTCACCCGCGTGCCCGATCCCACTCCCAAAGAGCCACCAACTGCTGTTCTCCGCACATTGCATAATAAGCTCGATTTTGTTGGGTTTGTCCTGTTCGCGGGGGCCGTCATAATGCTCCTGCTAGCCGTCCAATATGGGGGTCACCAGTTCCCCTGGGGCAGTTCTACTGTTATCGGCCTGTTCTGCGGATCCGGAATCAACTTTATCGCTTGGCTGATCTGGGACTGGAAAAAAGGCGACGATGCTCTTATTCCGTTGCCGTTGCTCCGCCAGAGGGCTGTGTGGTCGAGTTGCGCGACGTACGCGGTGTCGATGGGGTCTCTATTCACCACATCATACTTCCTGCCCATCTACTTTCAAGGCGTTCTCGGTGCCTCTCCCCTGATCAGTGGCCTTCAGCTGCTTCCGAACATCGTGCCTCAGCTACTCATGGCTGTGCTCAGCGGAGCCCTAGGTACATACTGTATTTTTCTTTCCCGTGCTGAGGCCCATATCTAACTCTTCGTAGTAACCAGGTTGGGCTACTATTTACCGTTTAGTTTGATGGGCTCCATATTGGCGTCCATCGCAGCGGGTCTAATCTCAACCTACTCCCTTACCACCCCCCTGCAACGACGCATCGGATATCAGATTCTGTTGGGCGCCGGCCATGGCCTAGGCTTGCAGATGGTCTGTTCTCTCGATAATCCCCCTTCCATGCCGTTTCATAATTAACGTTATACACAGCCGATGATCGCCCTCCAAAGCTCCGTCCAGCCACAGCAGATCCCCGTGTCCGTGGCCGTGCTGATGTTCGGTCCACAGCTCGCGGGGGCGCTACTTGTCAGCTTTGGTAATACCATTCTCACCAACAGTCTCGTCACTTTGATCCCTCAGTACGCGCCCGACGTAGACCCTGCCATCGTTGTCACCGCGGGTGCCACGAGCTTTCGCAACGAGATCTCGCCCTCGGACCTGACCAATGTTTTGGTTGCGTACTCAAAGAGCGTCAGTCGGGTATTCTATTTGGGAGCTGCTTGTGGCGCGGTGTCATTTGTGACTGCTTGGGGAATGGGGTGGAAGGACATTCGGGCTGGTAGTAGACCACCAAAGCCGTCCGAATCGGGTAGTCAGGTGGAGGAAAAGCCCTAATCCTTGGCGCAGCAGCAGCGCCCTTTTGCTTTACCAGGAGCCAGACGTTACTGGGAATGGGTGGTATGCGAAATTAGCCTGGTAGTTGTTCCATTTTCTTCATTCTTTTCTTTACGCAAGCTCACCAGTTGCGTTTTGGAGTGAAATATTTGGTTGTGCCATGGAATTCTGAGAAGAAAAGATAAGTTAATACTGTATGATACGGCGAGCGAAATTTTCAGTTCCTATTACCAAGGCTTGTATCGCACGCCTCGCGGACACATCTCATGCGAGCTCCAAGCCACCGCGGCCAGCGCGGAATCTCTGGCCAAAGACAATATCTTTGTCATAGTGTAAGCATTAGAAGCAATAAGTGAGATTTTAGTCTGAATAGAGGCATACCCACCGGTGGATTACGGGGATCCCAAAAGGACCAAGTCAGTCAACCAAACCCCCCTCTCCCCCCTGCATGCTCTGGCCCCAGCCTTTTGAACTCTGCGAAGAGGGGTTCAAATGTGACACCTATCCCATAATCTAGTATGGTCGATTGCGCCTGCGTCAAACATTGACGTACTTTCCCCCCTCTGGTGTATTCTCTGCAAAAGGGCCGAGCGAGTAAACGATGGTTATCTACAGCATCCGGGGCGCTCTAAAGGCCCGACAGGATTCAGTCTCAACGTTGATTCTCGCGAGCGCTCTTTTCGTTCTTCTGGTCTCTTACATTTACACTCGTCTGCTTCTTTCCTTCCGTCGGTATATATTCAGTCGCGAAAATGGCTGTCAAACGCTGCGCGCGCGGTACAAAGACCGGCTGTTAGGGCTTTCTTTTATCATGGAGAATGCCAAGGCCTTCAACAGCAAGGCCTACCTGGAAACGTTCACCCACCGCTACTTCGACATCGGATCAACTCACGAAGTGGTGGCGTTTGGAGGCCGGGGCGTGTTCACGATTGATCCCGTGAACATCAAGACCATGCTGTCGCTAAAATTCAAAGACTACTCGCTGGGCAATCGGCCAGCCATCATGGGCCCCTTGCTGGGGCGGGGCGTTTTCGTTACGGATGGCGAAGACTGGGCTCATTCGCGCGCCCTCCTACGGCCGAGCTTCAACAAATCTCAGGTGGCTGATCTGAGCATGATCGAATCCCACCTGCAGGAGCTACTGCGACGGATCCCATCGGCTGAAGACGAGGTCAGGCATGCGCCGACTGTCGATCTGCAGCCGCTGCTGTTCCGCTTTACCATGGACTCGTCGACTGAGTTTCTCTTTGGGACCTCTACGCACACCCTGACTGACGGCGGGGATCAGATCTTCAGTGATGCCTTTGCGTATGCCCTCCATGATATCTCTCTAGGGCTGCGGCTGGGTCCCTGGGAAAGATTCCGACGAACGGACCCCAAGGCAGTCGAGGCACACCGGGTCTGTAGACAATACGTCGACAGATACGTGGACCAAGCGCTGCAGTATCGTGCACTTCATGAGAATTCCTCCGAGTCTGATGGAAAGAAAACCAAGAATGGCAGCGAGAGACTGACCTTTTTGCGGGAGCTGGCGCTTGCCACCGACGACCGCGAAAAGCTACGCGATGAGCTCTTGAGCCTGCTTCTGGCCGGACGAGACACCACTGCAAGCCTGATCAGTAGTCTACTTTTCAGCTTGGCCCGGAGACCGGAAATCTGGAAGAAGTTGCGAGAGGAAGTGGCCACGGAGTTGCACGGGGAAAGACCGGTGTATGAGCAGTTGCGGAATCTGAAGTACGCCAAGTATTGTGTTAACGAGAGTAGGTAGCCCTCTTCTCGTCCATATTGCTTGGTAACTCGCTAGCTAACCCTCTTGTCAATCCCACAGCCCTTCGGCTCTACCCGCCTGTCCCCAATAACGCGAAGATGGCCGCCCGAGACACGGTGCTGCCGCGAGGCGGAGGTCCCAGCGGTGATGCTCCCATTCTCATTGAACAGGGTACTTGGGTCATTTACACGGTTTACGCAATGCACCGCCGTAAGGACCTCTTTGGCGATGACGCGGAGCAGTTCCGTCCAGAACGCTGGCAAGAGAGGGACTTTACCTGGGTATTCTACTATCTTCCCTTCCCACTCTTTCTCCTCTCAGCCCCGATTGACGCATGTCTAACCGCGCACTGCGACAGGAATACCTGCCTTTCAACGGGGGCCCTCGTATCTGTCTCGGTCAACAGTACGCACTCACCGAGGCGTTATATGTGCTGGTGCGCTTCGCGCAGGTCTTTGAGGAGATGGAATCCCGGGATTCGAGACCTTGGACAGAGGACCTCACTTTGACGGTGAGCGGGGCCAATGGTGTTCAGGTCGGTCTTAGGAGGCAGGCTTGACCTGTGCTTTTATACGGTATATTACCTTGCCTGGCTGTTATAGCCAGGTTGACTCACTCTATTCATTCACATATCATGTCTATTCATTGGTTCAAAAATTCAGATATTCATATACTGTGTTCATCTTTGATTGATCTAGCAATAAACGCAAGCATAATGATGGGATATCGGTTGTTAGACCACTAGACCGAAAACGCCGACCAGTCAGGCCTTATAATGACTGATATGCCAACATAAGTCGTGTCAGGCCGGACCAAAATGCCCAATCACCATTCTGGCGCAATTGCCGAGATGAATCAAGGACAATTTTTGAGCGTCTGCCGAACCACACCCCGGTGCTTCCCCAGGTAGTCCAAAAATTTGGTTGACTGGGGCGGGTATTCTAGCACGCCCTGTAGCCGACCCGATACCCAACTTCAATCGCCCGAAGTCGCGCATGAACCCATCAATCACCAAGAAGTCTAAATAGAGATATAAAAAAAGAAAAACATACAACAGCCGGGATTCGCATGTGGTCACCCACCATACTACTAACCGGCCGGCGTGTGGCTTAAGTACGGCTGAGCGGACGGGAAGCCCTGTTCTCCACACCCTATGGTCGTATGTGAAAAACTTACTATTACTTATACCTGATATAGAGATTTGAGAATGTATATAGTGGGTTAAGGACGTGCTCGCAACGGATTGGCGGCTACTGCAGTGGGACGTTAGTTTGGGGTTGATATCCGGAGTCGTAGGAGGTCGCCGTAAAGTAAGGGCTAGAAGAAAGAATCCATTCAGAGTATATATCTTGCAAATGCTTGTTAATCTGCCACTGCACAGTAACTCACTATTGTCGATTGAACTATTACACGCTGCATAGTATTCTGTTTTGCTGGTTGGTTGGTGAACATACAGTCTAGGTCACGCCACGGCTTGAAGGGCACAGTGTGACCTAGGAAAATACCCAGTTGGCTCCTTGTGCAGGTGTCGTCAAGTCATACTCGAAGATTTGAAAAGGAGTACCTCAGTGGACACTAACGCATCATGATCAAGGTTGAACATGACGAACCAATCCAGATACGTAAATGGTTGTCTTCTCTGCTTGTCTATGTTGGGTGCGACCATGAGGGCTATTTATCTAGCGAAGACGAAAGAGAGATAAGGGTAGTAAAAAGCTATCAACACGTTGTTTAGTGACAGATTGGTATCAGAAACTACTACAACAGCGTTTGACAGATCCACTTTTTTCACTGCTGAGGGAACAGTCCAAGCACTCCAACCCTTATATTCGTGGCTTATCTATGTGGGAAAAGCCACGCTTAGAATCTCTGCTTCGGGCCACGACTTGCATGATAAAATCAACAGCCTTGTGTGCCATATCCGGGGTAACCTCATGAGCCGCGTCTTTATATAAGATATCCTCAAAATTCACAGCACCATCTGCAAACCACCCATCAGCTGCGGTAGCCCGTTTCAACCAGTTGAGAAAAGCTTCCGCATGTGGGTAGGGAATTGCTTTGTCTCTACCCCCAGAGATGTTGAGGATCTGTTTTCCCCCAAGTGTTTGCATCAAAAGCGGACGCAGCGATTTCTTTTCTATATCGGTGGGGTCTGCGATCGGGCCCTTCCGGAGGGGCACAGTCCCGGGTTCTGCATTGAGACCTCCAAGAAATAGACAAGCCGGGTCGTACTTATGGACCATTTCAATCAGAGTTGAGGGAAAAGACTCGGAATGTAAGAACTGGGAGCCCGGAGGATCGCCCCTTTTCCACGATGGCAGTTTTGACAACCTCGCGCGGTCAACCATGAGATTCATGTAGTCAGGACTGCCAATTATGACAACGGCAGCTGTGATGCGAGGGTCGTGTAGAATACAATGCCAAGCTGCATATCCTCCGAGCGAGACCCCTAAGACAACATTCTGGTTGATTGTGCAGACAGATATGGCGGAGGGGAGATGGTCAATTAACATGGATACATCTTGTGCGGTGCCATCTGTGCGCGATGATGAGCTCTCTTAATTTCTTTATTCAAGACTCTTTTTCTCGTAGAGATGCGGAAGAACTTACGGTACGTGTTATACATGTCATCTGCATGCCGAGCATTTCCTTCCCTCCAATTGCCATTCCGGGACGGTTCGACCAGCCTTGTGCCGTGATTTCGATGGTCCAACGCGATGGCGATGACGCCTTTTCTCGGTGGTAGAGCGTTGGACGTGTTGCGATCATCAGAAACCTGTTTGTTCCAGCTTGTAACAATTTCGTTCGCGATGCCGGACATACGTTCCTTTGTGCTTAGTCTTGGATGGAGAAGCCAAATGCAGGAGATTTCAATCTCGCAAGCGGGCAGTTCGTCCAAGCCAAACACTGTCACTTGAATTCCTGCGATTGTAAATGTCTTTCTTGAGACGGAAGATATTTGGCCATCTCTAAAGTAAGGTGAGCCATCCAACCGGTCCAGTGGGTCCGCCATATTTTTGGTCTTTGGCTCTTGAGGATAGCACTTATCCAGGATTAATTCGTGTCGTACTTAAGGTGGATAGCTGTTGGGTCACGATCAGTTTATATGTTCAGAAGACGCTCTGCCTATTCACCAAGTCATAAAAGAATATCAGGCATAGGGCCGAGGGCCGAGGTCAGAAAGAACGTTTCCAACCGAGAAGTACTCGTCCATCTTTCCACTCCCTTTCAAACCTAGCAGAAGATGAGATATATCGCAGAAGGAAATAAGTGAATGCGCTGAGCTTATTATAGGCCATTTTGAGTTAATATAGCAACCAAAGGCTTAATCTGTGCTAGTACATGAGCCTAGCCCATTCCGCCCATGTTAAAAAAATGCGTTCAAGCAATGTCTTCCTAAAATGTGTACCCTGGATTTACGCCAAATTCTAAATTTTCCCAAAGTACATCCCCCATATTCCGTACAATCAACGGTAACTTGAAAAAGGTGCGGTAAAAACCTCAGCACCTGCAGTCCCAAAGCACGACTGCGTTGTCTATGGCTTACGATACCTTGTTAACCTGGTACAGAGGAAAAGACGAGGAACAAAAAACCAGTCCCTTTGTGACTGTCTCTTTCCACGAATGCAAATTCTTGCCGCATCAACAATGACAGGCCACGGGGGCTCGTACTGTCTTCGCGAGAGTCCAATGGGATGCAGATGCCTCGAAGAGCTTCGATTTACCTTGTGCAGGTCGCCGAAAAGGGCGCTGCAATCGCAATCAACTGGATCAGAATTATTGAAGTACTTGGAGACTATATATATCTATCGCGGTGGGACTTTGAGATGTTCTGATTGTTCATTAGTTGATTCGTCAAGAATTGACCTAAACATAGATGATGCTTTACAATGCTCAAGTCGAGGATCCAAGCTGACATGGCAGATGCTAATCCGGTCACTGCGGCCGTCAAGGAATCCAGAGCCAAGTGCGCGTTCATCTTCTCGCTTTTGGTTCTTCAGACCACATGAGGCCTATTCTTGAAGCTTTAAACCCCGCTAGTATTGAGTTTGTCGAATTCCTGAGCAGCTTCACCAAAGGCCAAAGATATCGATCCAAGTGACATCAGCTCTTAGATTCACGCATAACAAATACTCAGGTACCGCTAGGGGCTTCAACAACCTGGCTGTCGTCTACTACAGTGGTGCTTCCCACTCCTTCAATCTTCGCTCATCCCAAAGTGCGTAACTCCATTCCCAGTCCGCCTCAGGATCCCGATTCAGATCCATGGAATCCTCAAGAATGTCTTCCTCATTATGGGGCAGCAGCCATGCTTTCTTCCAACCCACAGTCGGCTGTTCAAGAGGCGACAAAGTAGACCAGAGCTGTTCACAAATCTGCGGCTCATACCGGTCCGCTGGATCGATAAATGGGAACTTATGGTCCCACGACAGCCCGATCCTGAGTCCAATGAATGGGCCCGGCCAGAAGCCCCTGGTATTGATGCAAACTATATTACGTCGAGAAAGCCTATCCATATGTAGAATACGATATAGAAATTCAGGCCCCAGTCCCGCCAATCCCTTGAAATGTTGGTGGAAGTGAATAAGGTCACGTTCACTCTCGATGTCACAACCTGAAGGTGGCCGTTGTTCTCTAGGAAGAATGTCCCAAAAGAACTCGCATGGCGTACTCTTGCTGAGTTGTTGTAAGTCGTCTGTAACCTCCTTGGAAATAGTCTTAATCTTTGTGATAAGATAAGTGAACACGCTGCCCATTTCCTCGTGTTCCCAAGGGGGCATTGTGCCATAGAACAATTGATATGCCTTCTCGTGAATAAACCAAGCACCGTGTGCTCTTTTGAGTTCTCTTAATTCATCCGGTTCTCCTATCTGCCAGGTTTTCCTGCGCCCGCATGACTCACAGCTTCCGTATCCGGAGCAATAGACTGGGTCTCCGAAGATATTTTTCAGAATTTGGAATCGACACATTGCCCTTAGAAAACGGCGCTTTTCGGAAGGCAGCAACTGTAAAGGCAGGCATTCGTCTTCCCATTTAATAGGCTGGATCCATGGGGGCCTTGGTGCATTTTTTGAAAAGTCCTCAAGGAAAAAACACAGCATTTTGTGAAAATGGAGTAGTTTTATAGTTTCCCCTAGCCCGTTAGGCTCGTCCAGTTGTTTCGACGAGGATAGGCCCAGCCCACGAATCTCATCTCTGCGGCGCCATTGATCCAGCAAAGAAATCGCGTTTTCCATCTGCTGGCTGAAATGCACACCTTTTGACCGCACAACAGTGAGCGCTTCTGCCAGGTCAAGAAATTCACCATATTGCCGATTGACAAGACATCCAAGTAGTTCGTTTCTCACCGCAAGATATGCCTGGTGATATCCGGGTGATGCAAGCACGAGGGATTTGAGGGTATCGCCGTCCTGCACTCGGAATAAAATGAGAATCTTAAGTTCAGTGGGAAGACCCTCAAGAGTTGATACAGCCTGGGCGAAGTTTTAGCTTAGTTCAAATCAAACTGGTGCTTCTGGCTCACCATATTCCATGAAGCTACAGCCAACTGCTGTGTTGGAGGGGGAAATGAGGGGTTGACAAGAGAGGTGTTCATTCAAGACTTGAAACGCCTGGCCAGCCTTACTTACATAAGAGTTACAACAGTCTTTCTAGTCTTTGAACTTGTCTATGCGACCCGTGTGATCAAAAGCCGCGCCAGTGCAAACAAGATAATATGTTGGGACATCATCCACTATAGAGCCTGACCTATGGCCGATCGGTGTCTTCGGTCTAGTGGTCTAACATCTTCCCCATGCAGTTTCACTCATTAAGATACTGCTTAGAGGTATCTTTCAGTAAGTACTGAGATGCCGAGATTTATGAAGTAACAGACACATGGTTTTTGAATGCTTTATCTGTCTAACACACAGCAGCACTATCTGTGAAACCTGACGAACCACTGCCGCCGACGCCACCATGCTACCCCTGAAGAAGTGGGCGATGACCACAACTTGAATAAAACACAACGGCATAGTGGGTGATTGGTGGAGACGTGTTACATGAAGCAATTGAAGTTAGATTCAATCATAAGCAGACTCTACTATTTGGTTGGATAAGTTAGAACAGATATCATGTAGAGAACTAATCTTTTCTTTACCAATGACATGTCCTATAAATAATGGTAGTGAAGGACATATAGAGAGACTACAGTGAACCAGATAGAAATCGATGGGAAATTACGGACTCTATCTATCCCTGGAAAGCTGACGATGAACTGAATAGAGTGGGCAATGGGCAGGGTAGGTCAGGCTAAGAACCTATATTATAACTTAATTATAGGTGTTTTCATAAAACCCGAGCATACGAGAATCTTCAGAGTTTTGACCCTCATCTACCAACGCACTTTCTCCCCGTGATAATTAACAAATTGACCAGACGTGGTCGACTTTGTCGCCTTCTCAATCTGCAACAACGTTAATAATCAGCAGGTGGTCATAATAGCCAACGTACTGCATACCTGGTTGGTAATTCCTTGAACAGTATCCTGGACGGTCACCGGAGCCTTCTCTAGACCATTGGCTTGCGCTGCACGACTCCCCATGTCGGTCTGTACCATTCTACCGTCGAGCAAGGAGAACGCCATCATCAGCATTTCTTGTCTCATAAAATATAAGACTGCGAAGGCAAACCTACCCTGGATCAATTGGTAAAGCGATCAAGTACTCATTCTCCGCATCGATCTTCTTCATCAAATAGTTTCCAGCCACTTTTGACATTCCATAAGCGGCAGTCAGCGAAGGGATCTGCTCGATTTCATGGATGCTCGCCAAGAGTGTAGAGATATAAGCAAACTTGGGAGTACTGGCTTTCTCCAGTAACGGTGCAACAGCTCTGAAGAGTCTCAGCAGTCCCAGTGTATTCACCTCAAAGTGAGACACCACGTCCGAGTCGGTCATTTCTACTACTGGCCCATAGTGGTTGCAAATGCCCGCATTAGCGATTACAATGTCAATATGCTCAATACGATGCTGCGTCTGGATTTCCAATACAGCCTCAGTCGCGCTGTCTGGACTGTCAGCGCTCAGCGGCACGACGATCAGGCGGGACCTTTCGGCCTTTGGCAGCTCATTGAGATCTTTCGCGTTTTCAGACGAGACATCTCTGACAGTTCCAATGACAGTAGTGCATGGTTGGCCTAGATACCATGCCACAAGGCCTCTTCCGATGCCTATAAGTCGGGTCAGCCACAGGATACACCCTACTGGGAGGAAGGAGTCTTCCTGCTCACCTCGATTGGCCCCGGTGACAAGAACAACACGGCCCATCATGGAAGACGTGTAATAGTAGTATTGTGGACAAATTTAGCAAGTCAGCAATTTATCGTGAGTCAGACAGTTATTAGTGTAGCTGTTTCTTGCTATCTGAGAGGTCGGAATTTTTCTATGGCAGACGCTGTTCCCACGTGGGATGGACGACCTACTTATCTCTTCTCAGGCTCCACGTAGAGTGGCATACCCGCACCAAACCCGCAGCAATGTGAGTTTGGTGGCAAGGGGGTGAGAATCCGCAGTGGATTCAGATCCCTGGAAGGTGCATGTTAGGATTCGGAATCCCAACCCACTACTCTGTGGATTGCCTGGGTATTCTAAAAAAGGTAATTCATGGATTTTGATTATACAACAGTTTGTCAGTAAGTGTGATATTCGGATAAACTAGTGTACTTTTAAATCAAGACTCTAGCTCTAGCTAGGCCTGGGTAGCTTTTTTAGGTCAAAATTAGCATGGTTTCGGATTATGGGTCAAAAAGTGCATCAAATCGTGCTGAATCCACAACCAATCAGTTCCCACCCGCGTAGAATCTGCACTAAACTGCACATGATGCTTCTCTAGTCTCGCATCTCTGCAGACGAGTAGAGATAGAACTAGATATGGGTGCAGGTGGAATGTCTTGCCATTTCTTCTCGGACGACGTAGTGGCTCGGAGCACAACTATGACACGCGTTGACTCTCCTAGGTGCCTCCACAAGACATCAATAACCATGATCCGTGGCATCCCGAAACTGGGTCTGTCGGACAGGACAGCACCAAAAGAGGATCAAGTTATGTTGATCACTTGCACGAACACCGCTGAGTCAGCGGAGAAACATTCATTAGTCCCATATACGGGCATATACTGCCCTACTATATAGTTTTCGAGTGTCGCCTATCCTGTACGTGGTTTAATCCCCTCACATTATCTCGTTCCAAGATTACACAATATTTAAAGAAGAATGACAGTCACTAAGCGAAATGTCGTGGTGATCGGTGCCACTGGCTCCCAGGCAAGACTTCCCACATCCACATGCCATTAGGCGGCGCAGATGGAGATGGCTGATCTTGGTGATTATAGGGCGGATCTGTGGTTACAGAATTTCTAAAGCACCCTCATCTATATCATATCCGGGCCATTACCCGGGATCCGTCCAAGTCTAAGGCCCAAAAGCTCGCTGCTCAGGGAGTTGAACTCTTCCGTGCCGACCTCGGGGGTGACAGAGAGAATCTGGCCGCGGCCTTTGCTGGCGCGGATGTGATCTATGCACTGACCGACTTCTGGCAACACCAGTCTGCCGCAGCTGAGATCCAGCAGGGTAAGGCGATTGCAGACACTGCTGCCGAGATAACGACGCTGCGGCACTTCATCTGGAGTGCTTTGCCAGATCCTGTGGCCTTATCCGGCGGCCAGTTTTTGAATGTGCATCATTGGAAGGGTAAGAGCTTAGTTACCGAGTATATCCAAACCCAGAAACCGGACCTGTGGGCAAAGACGACTACCATTCTTTTCCCCAATTATTTCGAGAACACCTTGACCTATCCCCATCAGTACCTGCCCGTCAAGGTGAGCTATCCTGCATGGTAGAGTACAAACTAAGTGCTCATGTATACCACCATATAGGATGACAAAGGCATCTACAACGTCAGTTTCCCGCACAGCCCGCAGACGGTCATGCCTAATGTGGCGATCCGTGATACGGGAAAGCTGGTGCATCTGGTTCTGGAAGCTGGCGCCCACTACTTCACCAAAACCATCGCCTTCTGGTCTGAGGCGATATCTGAGGCTGATAAGCTCGCCGAGCTGGGATCATGTATGACTCCCCTCATAGAGCATCGACAATCGTGCTAACCTAGATGCTAGACTACAAAGTCCCGACTCGCTATCAACCGTCCAGTGCCAGTGAATTCCAGCAGCTTCTGAAGTCCCGGGACGGCATGTCGGAGGACATTGCATTGGACTTCACCGAGCAGTTGCTAATTTTCGAAAAGTGCGGCAATGTCTACGCAAGGGAGGAATTCGTGCAGGCCAAGGATGTAGGCCAATGTATCTCTTCTCCTTGATGAGACTACGTTTACTGACTGTGTTAGATCCCCGGACTGAAACTTCAGAACTGGTCCGAGTTCATTCGCCAGCACAAGCTGCTTTGAGTGGGGTGGGATATACAAGCCGCTTTCATAGATCAGGATAGGATTTTGGATTCTAGCAGCATAGACAATACAAAACAAGCTCTCTGTCAAGACCCTATGATCCCTTCGTGCTTCTGCTGTACTAGTTATGGGTGACTTGGGTCATGGAAACCTTCTCTTGGTTATTTGACTCACTAATAACATAAATTCACAGACCTGAGGCTTCACACAGTGGCTATACTAACCGTCAAGTACATGGATGGTCTGATAGTTTGGAGGTAACTAATAAGCAAGAAGAGAAGAAAGACGTATTGAGTATATATACTTAACACTTGGTAGAGTATGAACAAGTAGAAACAAGGCCTGAAAATTTACTCTGACTTGAGCTGTATACTGAACGCGACTAATGAAATTGTAGATACATGTTAAATAAGTGTTTTAGGGATCCCGTCCCGAAGAACGTAATTCCCTATTGAATCTGCCACTAGACCTCACTGCTCGCTGAGGCTGTCATCTGGATAAAAGACATGGCACACACACACACTTCTAAATGCCTCTTCAAATGATTGACACGATTATCACAAGCTTCACATCGCCCCTCGAGTTTGTGGCCCACCAATCTGCATCTGCCCTCAACTTTTGATAGGACGCAGACACTCCAGGGGACCCACGACTTATCAACCACCTTGAAGAAGACGCACCTCGAATGCGTTTAGACCCTACCAAGTGAATTAACCAATGCAGACTCATGTCATATACCGCATGTTGCACTCCACAAAACAGCCTGCGTGAAGCTGTTTCATGGGCCCCAGTCACGAGTTTCATAATCATAGATTGTGTGTTGAAAGACACCACATCAGTATCCGAATCCTAACTAATGAAATATGAAGAAAACCTTGGTCATATTTGATGACCTAACTCAAAGGAGGGATCGTATTACTTAGTTCGGTGGTGGTGAGGAAGGTGGGGAAGGAAGGTAGGGGGAGCAAAGAAGGAATCAAGGTAAAAGAAAAGCTCGCAGTCAGGTAACTTCACCACGTGACGACTTCTCCCTTCACAGTGTCATAACTGAACATATGTTTAGTGGCGCTTGAAGAAATCTCTTTCGCAATGGTTGGTGGGGCGTTTGTGAAAAGCGGGTAATTTATCACCTTGATGGGAAGGTTCTCTCTGCTGTCTTATGATCTTCCGGATAGTGCTAGCCTCCAATCGGATGACCTCATATGTGTCATCAGACAGTTCTTGGAAGAACTTGATGTCTGAGCCCGAGTCATCAGACGTATCTTATCAGGACGGCTGTTCTCAACCGATAGACCAAAAGGACCCATCGGGGAATGGTAGAGCCTTGACACTGTTGATATTCCAACATATCTGAACATGATTGATGGCCAACCTAGTCATTTTCCAAGTGGCATCGACGTGAACAGAAATTTCCAACACTTTTGGGGTTCACAACTAATGATGAATGTAAGTACTGGGTATAGATTAGAGTAACTAATGAGACGCCCTTACCTCATCAATCGGATGAAGATTGGAGGTGTTTAGCACACCGTGCCAGGGATGAGGGCAATGATGAATGCTTGCTAGATGCGCTGTGCGCGGCACCTAACAGATCGTATATATAGTGTGCCTGAGAATACTGAGCAAGAGCGCACAGTATAGTGTGCCTTTTGGCGCAGCGGTATGATGGTGCAACACCCCAGGGTTGGCCATAACAGATATCAAATGTTTGAGCGGCATCGAATGTTGGATGTCTATAGACGCTAACGAGTTGGATGAGCCACTTGATACCGCCCTCGGTGATGGTCTCAACTGGGCTGAGACCCGCTGTTCATTGATAAAATGCAGGGTCTTTAAACTAGGCCTGGGGAGCACAATCGCCACCCCCGCCAGGACCTTGCATTCGCGTATAGGCCTCTGGCACTGGCACTGGCTGGCTCTGGTATCTTTGGCACTGGCACTAGCTCGGGCTTGCGTAACTCTGAATTGTTGGCTTATGTAGCTGACACATCCTAGGCTTTCCTACGGAGAAAGAACTGCAATAAACGCAAGGTTTGAACCCGGACTCCTAACCTATCAGGATAGCTGTTCTCAACCCCTAGATCAAAAACACCGATCAGCAAATGCTAGGGCCTCGAATCTATCGTTATCTTCAGCAGTTCGTATCCTTGTGCGTCTTCGCCGAGAGTCTTCTCGTCATCGACACTTTGTGACTGGTTGACGGATCTCTCAAGGAATTCTTTGTCTCTTCAGGGAGCGTTTGCCTTTCTTTTCTGGAAGTAAAAAGCAGTGAAGGTGCGCTATCTGGTAGATCGACCATATATTTTTTGGTTTTTCCTTTCTTTTTTGTCGGGTACTCCGTCCTTAAATACTCAGTAACCAACCGGAAATTGTTCTTCGTAGTCGTTTGTCTCTTCAGCCCTGAGTGGATATCAGAACTCTTATTTTTTGACCGTTGACCGCAAGACCAAAAACAAATTGGCGAGTGGTAGAGCCTTAAACTTATAAATTTTCAACGGTAAAACAATGTAGAACAAACTCTTTTGTGACTCAAGACAATGTCATCAAATCCTCGGCGGTTCAAGTTTTGTAACCTTATATCGCATTTTGTATTCCACACAAGAGGATAAACTCTTTCTGTGGACTTCTCAGAGCGTCATATTCACCTTACTGTTTCTCGGCATTACCAAAATATGATCGAGGGGTACAGAGCAGTAGGGTAAGAGAGAAGATGCACTTGAGGAAACAAAGTATGGCAATGGCCAGTACATGGGTTAAAGGTGGGAGAGGTGACCTATATGAGGAGCTAGTGATTGGAATAGATCAAAGTGATGAGTGGAATAATAGTGATAAAACAGTAAAGTTGGGAAAACCGGTAAGAAAGAAGGGAACATATAGATTTGAAACCTTGACATAACTTACCTGCACCTCATGCGTAGAACTATCAATATATCTAATGAAAGTATCATGTTCAGGACAGCTCAGTAGACAGAAAGCTTTGTTCTCCACACGCTATGGTTGTATGTGCCAGATGTATCAATAAAATGTTACATTTTAAACATCACTAGAATTCGAGTGAAATCAAGAGGACCTTGTCGAGAGAGTTAATATTCAAGTACAGAGTAATTGAAGTTGAGTTCAGATATTACAATAATGTTTTGTAGTCATGAATTCGGACGGTAGCAAAGGAGGCCTCATATACCTTGAATTTCTGTTACTGTTGTATACTTGATTCAGTATAGGCAGACACATGCTGTATATCATGCGACTGAAAATCGTGATAACAGAGCGATATGACAGACGATTCTCTATTCTATAAGTGTTTATTCACTATAATTAAAGCTTTCTTACCATATTCCTTCTTTCGGTAGACAGAAAAAACAACAACACTCAACAATGCCACTCTGATCTACATACTACCAGACACCCCAACACAGGCAACAACGGGGCAGTGCAACGCCAACATTTATATAAACCCAAACCACCAACCCAACTCATCAAAACGCAACTAACCCCCAAAAATGCCTCCCACCGCATTTCCACAATTCCCCCTTCTGCCCCCCGAAGTCCGCCGCCAAGTCTGGTCCCTCGCCCTAGGCAAGCTTCGACCCGCACTGTACCCCTTCCGAAACGGCTGCTGGTGTCCGCGCCAACTCGGCGAAGGCGACGCCAACTACGACGCAAACACAGTCCATAACATCAACATCGAGCTCCGCCACGAGCTCCTCGACCACGTTCCACAACCAGCTCCTTCCCTGCGCACCGTCAACTGCGAGGCGCGGGCGGTCGTTAAAGACTGGCTCCGCGCGGAGCTGCAATCGCTACAAATTAGGCAGAGTCAGCTGCCGCCGTGGACGTTTAGCTCGACGGGGAATATTATGTATCTTGCGTCCAACCAGGGGTATGACTATTATGTGGGTCCCTGGGATCGTCTGAATGAGGCGGACGTGGAGGGGCAGATGGTGTGCTTTCAGTATCGGCTGGGGGCGCTGGCTGTGTCGGAGGAGATGGTGCGCGAGACGCCGGAGGACTTGGTTGAGTTCGTGGACTGGATGGGTCATGTGCGGGTGTTGTATGTGGTTGTTGGGGAGGAGCCGGACTTGAGTACTGTTGGGGTGAGGGTGAGATGGAGGTGGGAGATTGATGGTGATGGGAGGAGGAGTTATGTCTGGGATTATGATCGGGGTGGGTTTCGGTGGGGTGATGGGGAGAGGACTGGGGGGGAGGAGCTGTGGAAGAAAATCGAGGAGTTGGGGGAGGAGATTGCAAAATGGTGTAAGTCTGATGGGATTCAACGATTTCAGATCAACCCGGTTTATGTTGTACGGTGTGAATGATTTTGGATTTGTAGATTTTTACTGGTTGTACATCAATTATCACCGCTGTTAGATGGCTTATCTTGATGTGTGTATATCAGGCAATAATATATTGGGGATGTCAGTAAGGTCTAACCCAATAATAAGTGCTGGTCAGCATTTTCGGTGTGGCGGTCGAGAACTATTAATATACGGAAATAAGATCCGATATGCCTGCAATTCGTGTCGAGATTTCATTAGAATTAGACACTACCATTAACATGCTAAGAAGAATAGACATCGCCATCCCAAATTTGCCACATTAACCCAGATAACGATAGCATGCACGGCTGCTTGCTGAACCTGAACTGGCAACCGTATCATCCCAGGCACTGACGATGGTGCAATCTTATATCGACCACCTGAGTCAATCAAGGGTACGTCTTGCCCTCTTCGCACACCTGCTTAAACACCTCCTCTGTATGCTGCACTACTTTCTCGACCGCATGCTGCCCCCTCGTCTTTTGTATTTTCTTGTTAAGCGGGAACGGCTCACCGTCCCAACTCACCCAGTAACACCCACTCCCCTTGGTCCCATCGCTGCCAACGACAATATCATTCTCTGCGTTCTCTCCCTCAGCCTTCGGAGGATACCTCTCACTCGTCGCTGCAAACAAATGTCTCTCTCCACTCTCCTCAAGAGGAACCATGAACGGTCTCAACAGCGGCGACAGCACAGCCGACAGCACGCGTCCAGCCGGCAGTTCACGTAAAGCACCAGTAGCCACGCCAGAGGGGTACGCGTGGACGAAGGAGGTCCGCGGGTTTTGCTGGGCCATGCTCTCAAGGAAAAAATTACCCATCAGACTGGCGTGCCAGCCGCATCTCTGGAGGCTAAAGTTCTGTTTCAGACTGAGATCTGAGAAGTCGAGCGTGCCGGGGCCGCCCATACGAGTGGAGACCATCGGGTCGAGGACTGACACTACGCGGGATAGCCTGGCGCTGTTGTTGATGACAGTGTCTTGAGCAGCTGTGGTCAGGAGGGGAAGCAGGTTGGCGATAAAACGCATGCGAGCATAATAGTGAAGCGCAAATTTGCGGTCCAGGCCTTCAGATGTCTCGTCCCGACCTCTCAGCGTCACGTATCCCGGTGTCATGAAAAGCAGATTGACTTTTTTCTCTCTCGCTGCAATCTGGGCACAGACGCTGTCGACGTTTTTGAGTAGGGATACATCGGTTTGGAAAAAGGTCGGCTGGGCAGAAGGATTGATGGTCTTCATGGAAGCAATGGCTGTATCGGCGGCGGACTGGTTGCGGCCAATGAGGTAGATCTTGGGTGACGGGGTGTGGCGGGTCAGGGCGAGGGCGGTTGAGAGGGCGATGCCCGATGTGCCGCCGACTGGGGGAAATTAGTGAGATGTATTGGTTTGGAGCGAGAAGATCTTGTAGCCATTTGCTCCCTGATGGCGGGCGAGAGTGTTGGAGAGATAAACGTACCAAACACCGCGACAAGATCTGAAGTCAGGGATTTAAGAGTCGCATTATGCGCCTGGGCGGCCTGGAGATTCACCATTGCTGCTTTGACCTCTGTTTACTAGATAGATGAAATCTAGGAACTCTTGCTGGGAATATCAAATAGATCAAGCTCTTCTGAGTTGTTGTTTAGTATTCTGGAGTAGTGGTTGGAAGGTTATGAGTCCAGTTGCAAGATCTTGAATTTGATCCTTCTCTGACTCTCTGTAAAATAAACCCCTCTACTTAAGGGAGTGACTCAGATTCAGCGCTCTAGAAGAGCCAGCGTCAGCTCTGATGCCTAACAAAGACCAGTCTAGAAAGGGCTAGAGCCAGTACTAGAGCTAAGAATAGCCAGGGTCCGAGCCTCCACGTCTGCTTTAGGGTTTGAAGGTTGTGTGTTGGGGACCCTCCCCGAGTGTTAAAGGTGCAGTGGTTGAGAATTGCGAAAATATCTGGTGCAGGGATAGACTGGAAGATCAACATATAGCATCTGTCAAGGCGCATTCGCTGGTTACTCGCACGCAGCTGTCGAGGGGAGAAATAAGGTCCAACAAGGTAGTGGGTCGCTGTACTGTATTTGCACTGATCGCCATGGGCCGCCCCACACCAACATCGTATCCTCACCTCAGCGTGGAAAAAAATGAATCCTCTTAACGCTTCTGATTCCACTGGTGAAGGTATCCCCTCATCATCCGTTGAACACATTCTACAGAGGGGAACAACTGCCTGCTTTCCGCGCCAGGAAAGGTAACCTTTCAGTACTGTATGACTAAATATATTTGAATCATGATAACTCATTAAGTCTTAGAAATATAGTTGGTATCATAATTTGGATTCTATATTATACATGCATCTTTGCAAATCTGGAATAAACAAAGTCAAATATTTTGGTGTCACCGGTTTCTTGTCGATCCGCGCGGATTTAGACCGCCCGGCCCCACCCCCGTTCGGATTCCCGACCACCCGTCCCGGACCTTAATCGGGAGCGGATTGGGGCGGTCCCGGGACTGGGGTACTGAAGGGAATCCGGCTACTCTATCTTTAATTGTAAATGAATTCATTTCTTTTCCTGTTTAGGTATGGTTTATTCAATTCTATATTTTTATTTCAATCCAACATGTTTCAATTCAACAGGCCAATAGATCATGCATAGCGCCGTCTATTGCTCCCTTGGCCGTGGAGTAAATATATAGGTAGGCTTATCACGCCGAGAACGACACCGAGATAATCCGCACGTGCTCCCTGAATCTTCTAACCCCATCGATCTGATATCTAGCTATCTAAATATGTCTCATGGATTGGGAGACTCAGATTCGTGATAGCCTGCATCCGCTTCGAAGTAGATTGACGCGTTTTCGATGCCTTGCGAGTCGCTTCCTTGGAAACGATGATACACAGACTATTATCGTCACTGATCCTGAGATCCTGTTCAAGTTAAAATTCATTGGCAGCCCATCGTCTAGTGAGGTGCTCAACTACCAAGGTTGCTGCCTGAAGTGGGTCGGTCGTGTTGTTTTGGAATCCAGGTCAAGCCATCAGCAGTTCGTAATATCGCGGCGAAACAGGGCTTCATGTAGCCGACCCAACCCATTTTGGTCAAGAGCAGATCATGACGTTGAGTGACCCTTGTGATCTTCATAACTTACAGGGATCAGTAGTTTTTCATTCGAGTAGTTTGCCGACATTCTGACCCAGAAAACAGCGAGATCCCGCCTGTGCAGTGGCGCCGGCTAAAAACAAAGAATGGAAGACAAACAAAGACACTCTTACTCTCACAGCCAATAGCTCAAAAAATAAGTTGGTGGCTGATCATGAAGTGTCAAGGAGAACAGAAAAAAAATACGGATAAAAAAAAAAACAAAAAGAAAAAACAAAGACAAGACGTTCTTGGTATGAGGCCCCTGAGGCGAAGGACCACTCATTGCCGGACAAACAGGGGGATCTGGGTAACACCAACGAACACTGAATTGCAAAAAACGAAACAGCTTTGGTTAGCCAGAATTGAAAGTATAGAAAACCACGGACCACGCTCGAATGAATATGCTATATAGCAGTGAAGTCCCTGTGCCTTCTTTGCTGACGGAAGTCGACAGTGACACCACAACCTGACAACCTACGTTGTACCATTTCAGCTTCAGCCTTACGTTTCTAATTACTTTCTAGAGTTTCTAGTTGATGCGGTCTAGCTATATCAGCCAAAGACGCCCGCAAAGATGACGGGTATGCTCGGGCCTAATGGCGACCGAGAGCTCGAAAGTGCAGAGGACAGCATCTCCAGCTTAAGGACAAGAGAGGCAGAGATCCTCAAGCTGGCCAGACGGTTTACGCAGCAGAGTTATGGATCAGGCGCGACACAGAATCCTTTTTCTGCGCAGCCTGGGTCCACTCTGGACCCAAACGGTGACCATTTCGATGCCCGTGCATGGTGCAAGGCCATGCTCCAAATGAGCACCGAAGATGGCCGAGCACATTCATCCAGGATCCTAGGAGTGGCATTCAGCAACCTGAATGTGCACGGGTTTGGCTCGGATACCGACTTTCAGAAGAGCGTGGGCAACGTTTGGCTAGAAGCTGTCGGTCTGGTCAGGAGGTTCATGGGCCAACGTCAGCGCAAGATCGATATTCTGCAGAAGTTGGATGTATTGGTAGAAGCTGGAGAAATGCTTGTTGTCCTCGGACCACCCGGCTCGGGGTGCACGACGTTCTTAAAGACCATCGCTGGAGAGACGTATGGCTTTTACGTCGATAAGAAATCAGACCTCAATTATCAAGGTACACCCGTTGTCATCATCCACGCGACGACTTCCCTGCTAATCATCGATAGGTGTGAGCGCGAAGCAAATGACCAGTGCGTTCAGGGGAGAATCCATCTATACCGCCGAAGTCGATGTCCATTTCCCCAAACTCACGGTGGGGGATACCCTCTTCTTCGCTGCCCGAGCCCGAGCACCGCGATACATTCCTGGAGGAGTAACCATGACCGAGTACGCCACACATATGCGCGACGCTATCATGGCCATGTTTGGTATCTCCCACACGAAGAACACAATAGTCGGAAACGAGTTCATTCGCGGTGTCTCTGGTGGAGAGCGCAAGCGTGTCAGTATTGCCGAAGCTTGTCTGAGCATGGCTCCGCTGCAATGCTGGGATAACTCTACACGTGGTCTCGACAGTGCGAATGTCATCGAGGTCTATAAAACTCTTCGCATGCAGTCGGACATCAATGGCGTCACAGCCTGTGTCTCACTTTATCAGGCCCCTCAAGCTGCATACGATCAATTCGACAAGGTCCTGGTCCTGTACGAGGGTCGCCAGATATTCTTTGGTCGTACCGCTGCAGCTAAGAAGTACTTTGTTGACATGGGTTTTGTCTGCCCTGATCGCCAAACAGATGCGGATTTTCTCACTTCTATGACGAGCCCACTCGAACGGATCGTGCAACCAGGTTGTGAAGGCCACGTTCCCCGAACGCCCGATGACTTTGCCATGAGGTGGAAGGCCTCGACAGAGCGAGTGCAGCTTCTGCGAGGTATCGAGGATTATAACGCAAAGTTCGCTCTCGGTGGAGAACACCTGGACAAGTTCAAGGAATCCCGAAGAGCTCAGCAAGCAAAATTCCAGCGTGTATCATCGCCCTACACTCTATCATACGCTCAGCAGGTTAAGTTGTGCTTATGGCGCGGATACAAACGATTGAAGGGCTATCCCAGTGTCACAATCTCGTCGTTAATTGGAAATTCGATCATGGCTCTCGTCATCGCTAGTATCTTCTACAATCTCCAGCCGGACACCAACAGCTTCTTTCAGCGCAGTGCCCTCCTATTCTTTTCGGTTCTCATGAATGCTTTCGGTTCTGGTCTTGAAATGCTCACACTTTATGCTCAGCGAGGGATTATAGAGAAACACTCTCGATATGCTCTCTATCACCCATCTGCTGAAGCATTCTCATCAATGCTGATGGATTTGCCTTATAAGGTCCTCAACGCAATCAGTTATAATTTGGTTCTCTACTTCATGACAAACCTAAGACGAGAACCTGGAGCTTTCTTCTTCTTTACGTTTACTTCCTTCATCCTGACTCTCACCATGTCCATGCTCTTCCGGTCTATTGCATCGCTGACAAGAACTCTTGTCCAAGCCCTGCCATTTTCTGGGGTTATGATTCTCTCCCTGAGCATGTACACTGGTTTTGCGATTCCAAAGCAGTACATGTTAGGATGGGCCCGCTGGATTTCCCGTATCAACCCCATCAACTACGGTTCTCGAATCTTTGATGATCAATGAGTTTCATAACCGTGAGTTCAGGTGCATTAACTACGTCCCGTCGGGTCCTGACTACGCGGGTCTCGGCCCGAGCAACCATGTTTGCTCCACGGTCGGATCTGTACCCGGACAGCCCGATGTTAATGGCGACAGCTACATGGAGTCAGCTTATGGCTATCATCACTCGCACAAATGGAGAAACATTGGGATTATATTTGTCTTCATGTTTATCCTCATGTTGATTTACCTGGCTGCTACCGAGGTAATCACCGAGAAGAAGTCGAAGGGTGAAATTCTGGTCTTTCGTCGCGGACATAAAGCCCTGAAGAAGGACAAGTCAAGGAAGGATGTCGAAGACGGTAATGACCGTAGCATTGCTGTAGAAAAGAAGACCCCATCAAATAGTCTCGCCATAATCGAACGCCAGACCGCTATTGTCCAGTGGAAAGATGTCTGCTATGACATCAAGATTGGAAAAGAAGATCGCAGGATTCTTGATCGTGTCGATGGATGGGTCAAACCTGGTACATTGACCGCACTTATGGGTGTCTCTGGTGCCGGAAAAACGACGCTATTAGATGCCCTGGCTACTCGCACTACCATGGGTGTTATCTCGGGTGAGATCCTTGTTGATGGTAAGCCTCGGGATGAGTCCTTCCAGCGCAAGACCGGCTACGCTCAACAACAAGACTTGCACTAGAGCACCTCCACAGTGCGCGAAGCCCTAACCTTTTCTGCCCTTCTACGCCAGCCCGCTTATGTTCCCCGGAAAGAGAAGATCGACCATGTCACCGAAGTCATCAAGCTTTTAGACATGACTGAGTATGCCGATGCCATCATAGGGGTTCCTGGTGAAGGGCTCAATGTTGAGCAACGCAAACGTCTTACCATCTGTGTGGAACTTGCCGCCAAGCCAGCTCTATTGCTCTTCTTGGATGAGCCTACCTCTGGGCTTGATTCTCAAACATCGTGGGCTATTCTTGATCTTCTTGACAAACTGAAGAAGAACGGGCAGGCTATTCTATGCACCATTCATCAACCTTCTGCGATGTTGTTCCAGCGCTTTGACCGTCTTCTTTTCCTTCAGGCTGAGGGTCGCACTGTCTACTTCGGTGAAGTTGGTGAAAATTCGCACATCTTCATTGACTACTTTGTCCGCAATGGTAGACCTCCGTGTCCTCCGGACGCTAATCCTGCCGAATGGATGCTTGATGTGATTGGCGCCGCTCCCGGATCCCATACTGATATTGACTGGTTCGACACATGGAGGAAATCTCCCGAGTATGCTCGCGTGCAGGAGCATCTCGCCGAATTGAAACACGAACGATCTCAACAGACCGATATTTCCCGCGCCGACTCGGATCAGAACCACGAGGATAAGGCCAGCTACCGCGAATTTGCTGCTCCCTTCTCCGAACAGCTCTGCGAAGTTCAGCTTCGTGTGTTTCAGCAAATCTGGCGCTCCCCCACATACATATATTCGAAAACCTTACTGTGTGTCAGTTCGGCTCTATTTGTCGGCCTCTCTCTGTTTCGTACGCCCAATACGATGCAGGGGCTTGAAAACCAGATGTTTGCTATCTTCATGTTGTTGACTCTATTCGGTCAGCTGATCCAGCAAATCATGCCGCATTTTGTCACCCAGCGCAATTTGTACGAGGCTCGCGAGCGTCCATCCAAAGCTTACTCGTGGAGAGCTTTCATCATATCTAATATCGTTGCCGAGCTTCCTTGGAACTCGCTCATGTCCGTCCTGATATTCCTGTGCTGGTATTACCCAGTGGTTCTGTACCGCAATGCTGAGCCAACGGACGCTGTCGCGCTCCGCGGCGCGCAAATGTGGCTCTTGATCTGGACATTCCTCCTTTTCTCATCTAACTTTGCACACTTTATGATCGCGGCTATTGACGGTGCTGAAAATGCTGGCAACATGGGCAATTTGCTCTTCATGCTCTGTCTGCTCTTCTGCGGTGTCCTGGCTACACCCGACCAGTTCCCGAAGTTCTGGATCTTCATGTACCGGGTTTCGCCGTTCACGTACCTTGTCAGCGGTATGCTCGCTGTCGGTATCTCGAACACAAAAGTCACATGCGCGGCAAATGAATACCTGCACTTTGACCCGCTCAATGGTACCTGCGGCGACTACATGAAACCATACCAGTCCATCATGGGCGGGTATATTCGTGATGAACTCGCCACCGCAGACTGCAGCTACTGCCCCATTAGCGACACGAATGTCTACCTTGCTTCGGTCTTGTCCCATTACTCGGACGTGTGGCAGAACTTTGGCATTATGTGGGTCTTCATCGTCTTCAATATATTTGCGGCGTGCGTGCTTTACTGGTGGGTGCGCGTCCCGAAGGCAAAATCCCCTAAGAACAACGCCTGATGTTGCAAATGATTTCATCGCACCCTTGGTTTTGAAATGACTCTGTGCAGAGCTTTGATTCACGAAAATGCTCCACATGCTGTATTTAAAGTCTTTCTTGGCGTCTTTTGTTTATGGATCATGGCTTGAGTATAATCCGCTAGCTTGAGTCAGTCTCATTCATATTGTACTTAACAATCTCTGCTCAATTACTTGTCGATCATTCTCCTCTTATCTTGATATATCTTCGTGTGGTATAGATTCGTGTCTGCGTCACCAGGTCAACCAAGCCTGGACTAATTCTGCGAAGTGCCTTTGCCGAAGCTGGAGTCGAAGGGTTCGAATCATATTCCACTAAACGTGGTAGAATGCTGGTGATCTGGAGGAAGGTAAGAGACGTTCTTGATCTAGAGATATTGTTGAATGACTGGATGTCAGATATCAAGGCCCTACCACTCGCCAATTGGTGTTTTTGGGTCGAATGGTCAGTGCAAGACATGTGAACAGTATTTGAGATGTAACTAAACACTACTAATTTATATCTACAAAGTACAATAAAGGAAAGCATACTAGTAATTTTTATCTTTAGTCCACCCATCATCACACAAGGAAATGCCATGTGAATCTATATTATCAACACATATAAGATGAACCAAGACATCGATATGTGAGTTCAATATTTTACCAGACATTGAATGAGATATAGAGTGATATCATATAATTCAGATCAAGGGAAGTAGTTGTAGGATTCACTTATCATATCCATATAACAGTGAGATGTTTATATTTAGTAAAATCGTCCTATTCACTCTTCAATAATCAGATACCTACATAAACTCTAATAGATGTTCGATTGTAAAACGTAGAAAAGAGGACAATTGTTTAATTGGTTGTTCAATCTATGATGACGATCTCTAGTGCACAAGCACGCCATATATCAGTGTGTTTGACGTGATCAGTCGACTTGGACCATGTATACTCTGAAAGATTGACAATACTTTGCATACAATGTATCCATGCAAGTAGTCATATTTGTAGACAGTAATTCGAGAGGATAGAATTCGTGCGTCTTGTCACTGTAAATTATACACAACCACCAATTTTGTGGAATGGTCCGAACGGTGTTGGATGGCATCACCCACGATGATATGCAAGTGACTTCTTCGGACTTCTTTCCATCGGCCCATGCGGGGTAAACCCATCGAGTCGAAGGATTCTTGTAGACTGCTGTATTTAAGAGAGATCGCAAGTTTACCATCCCTCATTGAAAGCCACCAGTCCAGAGAGCAGACTACAGTATCAGCATCATACCTTCAAAATGGCCACCCAGACAACCACCCAAACCGAGCCCCATTTGGAGGAATATGTCCATCTCCCTGAGAGCAAGCAACCGCGTAAGCACCAAAGCTGCATCCACCAAACAATAGTTAATAATCATATGCAGTGGACTACGTCGAACTCACCACAATCGACCTCTCCCTCTACGACACCCCAGGCGGCAAACAACACCTCGCCGCGCAGCTCAAGCAAGCCGCGCACGAAGTCGGCTTCTTCTACGTAACCAACTTCGGCCTGACCCAATCGCAACTCAACCGCCAATACGCCATCGGCCGCGCCCTCTACGCCCTCCCCATCGAAGAGCGGCTCGCGCACCGCGCCCCCCTCGAAGAAGGCAACTACAACGGCTACCGCCCCCTCGGCGCCGTCGAGATCGCGCCCGGCATGCGCGACAACGTCGAGATGTACAACCTCTTCAAGTTCATCCCGCAGACGCAGCGCTCCCACCCCGACGTCCTCACCCGCCACTGGGCCGAGATCGAGTCCGTCCACCGCCATATCCACGAGCACATGGCGCACAGACTCCTCCGGCTGCTGGCTATCGCGCTCGAGCTAGCCGACGAGGACGCCCTCGTCCGTGGACACCGCTACGATGCGAACTGTGACAGTGCGCTGCGGTATATGATGTCGCGCGCGCGCTCGCCTGAAGAGAATGCCCGCTGTGCGGGCTTGTATACCCGCGGGCACACCGACTTCGGCACGCTGACGTTTGTGTTTCAGCAGCCTGTTGCGGCGCTGCAGGTGAAGAGGGATGCTGGGGCCGAGTGGCAGTGGTTGCGGATTCCCGAGGGCCATGTGGCGGTTAATATTGCTGATATGGTGGAGTTGATGTCGGGTGGGTATTTTAAGAGCGGCGTGCATAGGGTGGTTGCGCCGCCGGAGGACCAGGCTGGGGTGGATAGGCTGGGTTTGCTGTATTTTGTGCGTCCCAGTGAGGAGCTGAGCTTGAGGGGGCTCGGTGCGCTTGATAGTCCGCTTTTGAAGCGGTTGGGGTATTCTCGCGATGCGGGTCAAGAGGCTGCTGTTGTGACGGATGAGAGTAGGGCGGATATTCCGGCGACGGAGTGGGTTCGCGCCAGGGTGAGGAAGAATTGGGTCCGGTCGGATACGAAGGATGTGTTGAGTATGGGGAATTTTCGGACGCAGCTTGTGTATGATTGATTGGTTGCTGTTATGTATGGTTGGTTTTTTATATTGATTGGTTCAATATCATCGGTGTATATCAGGGCAGTAAGTAGATGGGTGAATAATCGACGTCAGAAGGTGGGGTCGAATAGAGCGGCACCTTTCCCCTCTCTACTCTCTCTCTGCCTTCAAAATTTTCAATCTCTATACAACTCTCCCATTCAACACAGTAGACTGTATCACTTGCGAAAATGCCCCGCCCATCAACCAGACAGGAAGTCCTTGCCCGCCTGCGCAAGACCATCGACTCCGGCGAGATCATCGTCGGAGCGGGGGCCGGTACGTCTATTCGCATCCTAGTTAGTTGTCCCTCATATACGTGCCCCAGCTTACAAAAAAACAATAGGAATCGGACTGTCCGCAAAGTTCATAGAAAAAGGCGGCGCCGACCTCTTGCTCGTATACAATTCAGGCCGATTCCGCATGGCCGGCCGCGGCTCGTTGGCGGGGATGATGCCGTACTCTGACGCCAACCAGGTGGTAGTTGATATGGTACTCGCACCTTAACGATAAACACACAATAAGAACACAAATTCATAGATAAAAGTCGACAATATTAACAAATCTACAGGCCAACGAAATTCTCCCCATCGTGCAAAACACGCCCGTTCTGGCCGGCGTGTGCGGCACCGACCCCTTCCGCAGCATGCCGGAGTTTCTCGACGAGCTGCGCCGCATAGGGTACATCGGGGTGCAGAACTTCCCGACAGTGGGGCTCATCGATGGCGTGTTTCGCCAGAACCTCGAAGAAACGGGGATGGGGTACGACCAGGAAGTGGAGATGATTCGGCTTGCGCACGAGAAGGACCTTGTGACTACGCCGTATGCGTTTAATGTGGACGAGGGGGAGAGGATGGCGCGCGCGGGAGCGGACGTGATTGTTGTGCATTTGGGGCTGACGACGAGTGGGACGATTGGGGCGCAGACGGCGAAGACGTTGGATGACTCGGTGCGGATTATTCAGGAGGTGAGGGATGCGGTTGTTGCGGTGAATCCGGAGGTTATTGTATTATGCCATGGGGGTCCGTTGGCGGGGCCGGAAGATGCGCAGTATGTTCTGGAGAGGACGAAGGGTGTCCATGGTTTCTATGGGGCGAGTAGCATGGAGCGGTTGCCGGTTGAGACGGCTCTTCTGGAGAATGCGAGGGCTTTCAAGGGATTGAGGGTGACGAGACAGTCATGATTTATATAAATTGGTGGTCTAATAGTATGAACTTGATTCATGAGGATAGACGTGGCCGTTATGAAAGGAACTTCTAGAGTAACCATCATATCTACGGGGTCATACGTAGCCCCCCATTCGCACACACCACACTCCCCGTGCACCATGCCCCGTCTGGCGTGCACAGCATCCCCACCACGCCTGCGATCTCCGCCGTGAACGCGGGTCGACGGCCGCCCATCTTTTCCATGATTAACCGCTTCTGCTCGTCCGTCAACTGGTCCAGCTGCGCATCCTTCCCTAGCATCATCTTGCTGAGCGGCGTATTATCCTGGAATCCTTGCATTTGCTTCCAGAAGTCCTCGCCCGTCGCAAAATACATATCTCCGATGACAGGGCCCGGGTTGACCGCATTGACAGTGGCGCGGTCGGACAGTTCGCGCGCCCAGGTTCGCGTCATCGCCTCCAGGGCCGCCTTGGTGCCGCCGTAGACGGACTGCCCGGTGAATCCCAAGCTCGACGAGACGGACGAGATGTTGACGATGCGGCCTGTACGATCATCGGGTAAAAAGGGCATACAGGCCTGTGTCAAGAGGAGCGGGGCGAGCACGTTGATCGTGTAGTGCCAGTTGAAGTACTCGGCGTCCATGGGGCCCTTGGTCTCATCGTTGAGGAATCGGTCCGCCGAGACGCCAGCGTTGTTGACCAAAATATCGATTTGGAATTTTCCAGACGAGGAAGTAAAATGTTGCTTTGCGGACGCGAGGATCGCCGCGGCCGCCTCCTCGGGTTTAACAAGATCGGCCTGCACAGAGACGCAGCGGATGGAGTGTTCAGACGACAGTGTACTGCAAAGCGATTCGGTCCGAGCCCGGGAAGATTCAGAAGTGAAGTTGAGAAGGAGATTGCAGCCTTTGGAGGCAAGGTTCCTGGCGATAGCTTCACCAATGCCTAGGGATCATTAGCCACACTGGTGGGGGTCCGCGATAAGGATGAGGGGTATTTTACCCCGCGAGCCACCGGTCACAATGCCAAATCGGCCTTCCAGTACAGGAGACATTTTACAGTGATGTAACTGTTTAGAGAATGCAAATGGGAAAGAAAATAAACAAGAAGTAAAGAATAAGTGGTAACGGGGGTTCTTATACAAGATGTTGACACTGTATCGCACCTTGTTTGGGACGGTGGATCCCTGGGGAAGCCTCCACCAGCGGGAAATTGCCTATTTTGGACTCCCGGGGATTTAACCGGATATGCGCACAATTACTCAGCTGAATATTATACAACATAACTTTTTTTTTTCATATCCCTGCCTGATACTAGGGCGTTGATGCCTGAAGGCGCGGCCAACCCCATTCAGTGAACAATCTCCACCTCGGTATCAGGAAGGAACATTAGAAGCAAATCGACCAGATAGCTTGGTTTTTCCTCTGTATCTCACCCCACCGATGGTTGTTGTGTCTTAATGCTCCCTGCAATATCCACCCTGCACGTCCAACAGGGTTCATTCAACCGAATTGGGACGAAATCTCAGCCACCGTGCCTCAGGATAGTGAGGCCAAAATGAATGATGTTTCCCTCGGCAGCGACCCGGTAGGTCAACCGGACCACCACCTACGCAGCTCCTTGAACCTGTCTGACCTGGCTTAGTCCACCAAGTTGGATTTTATCAACTACCTCTGCCACGTGCTTTCGTCGGATGTCGACGTATGCTTTGCTCCCTCTCTAAGACACGAGCCTCCCCCCATTGTCACATTAGATGAGATCCGGAATGCGAAAGATCTATGTCCCTCGAGCATGGGGGGCTCCAAGATCCTAGAGATTAATGTATCCACTATATTAAAGGTTGGACCGATGGTGCGCATGGGGGAGGCTGAGACTCTCTATCTGCTCAAGGAGAGGACCTCCGTCCCTGTCCCCCGGGTCCTCAATGCCTATGTGATCGGTGATATCGGGTTTATCCTGATGGAGAAAATTCCGGGAAAATCGCTGGAAGATTGCTGGGAAGACATGGCAGAAGTCTCGCAACGGTCCATTGTCCGGCAGTTAGACGGCTTTATACAGGAGTGGCGCCAGATCGAAGGGCCTGTCTTCGGATCGGTCGACGGCGGACCGTGCGAGGACATCCTGTTTAAGCATTCGTGGGATGCAACACCACGCCAATACGGGCCCTTTCCCACTCGGAAAGCATTCAACCAAGGGGTTGTAGAGGCCCTCCGCTACTCGAGACCGCAAGCGAAATTAACAGCGAAAGATGAGCCCCTGGCGCAGAAGATTCTGGCCTCGGGCGACCAAGATGAGAGGAAAGTGCTGACGCATGGCGATCTGCACCAGAGCAATATCATTGTGGACGATGACGTCGTCACGGGGGTCATCGACTGGGGTGCCGCGGGATACAGTATATGGGCAAGGGAGTATTTTGGTATACGTTGGCAGGCGTTGGATTTAGAATGGAGACGCCTCACATCGACCCTCGTCGGGGTCGATGAGTACGAATTTTGGGCCGAAGTGAATCAATCCATGCTGGACTACACGGGTATCTGAGGCTCAATATACAGGGAGAGGAGTTTGTTTGCTTGTTTCATTTTTTCAGACCCATCCACTTGTCCCCCACCGCGCCTCGAACCGACCTTGCTGGCTTTCCGACCATCCCCTTCCAGAACTGACAGGTGCCGGGTGGGACGAGCTCGTTTACCTCCAGGGACAGCAAGGTGTCAAACACCCAATCTTGGCATTTCTTCTTTCCATCCCTTGGCGCCCGCTCCGAACTGATCACCCTGATCGCCTCTTGTCGCTGCAGTTCGGTGAGCTCGCCGAGTTTGACCTTGCCGACCGCCTGCATGGTGACCAGCGGGGTGCTCATCCGCGGCTCAAACTCGTACCAAAGCCTGTCGAGGTCGAGTAACTTGACGTGGAGCAGATCGCCGACAAGCTGGGACGGCCGGTTGATCACGAACCCCCAGTGGGACCGGTGTCTTGGGTCTTCCCCTAGCCCAAATATTTCAATAGAGAGCTCATAAGCCATGACTGTCTGCTTTGATATCTAATTAGTTGAATCATGAGAAGCTTCACCGCCGTCACACAGCAGCGTGATACGAAGAGTGAGACACGAGATGTAGTACCTAGAGTCGTGGTTGGCTTATGGTGTCAACAGACACCTAGCCCTTGTGGAGACAGCACTTCACTGGATATGCCAATGCAAGGCAATAAGCTTGGAATCTGATTTCTTGAGACAAGACATCTTCTTTGTTCCTGCCATGAAGAAAACCGAGCATAATCTTCCGCAGTCACGTGGTGCGTGCCCTTTATTGGTTGCCAAGTAACTCAACCAAACTTTCCTTCTGGTCCAGACCTCTCCATACCCGACGCATCATCCTGCCAGCACACACCTACACTCAGAGGCACCAGCTGCAAGCGTCCAATTATGGGGTGGATGGTACAGTCGACCAATGGACCGAGGTGTATTCACCGCTAATGGCTGCAGGTCCAAGCGCGACGCTGGCCGTGTCTATCAGACCATCCGCTGATCGTCCAATTCCTTGCAAGCTCAGCTTGATATGTAAGATTTCGAGCTGTGTCTTTCCTATTTTACTGATATGCCATCATATACTACATATCATAGGCTAGTTCTACGAACAAGCCCAACACAGTCCAATTGAGCACATCTCGCAGGCCTCTCGTCGACCCGCAACCCCAGATCAACCGCTCCGCAATTTCTCTACAGGTGGCAAAATTCCCTCTCTCTCTAGCGTCTCGAACGTCCTCTCAAAGGCCTCCCACGTATCCTCATACCCCGACCACCCCAGCGCCCTAGCCTTGCTCATGCTCCCCACACACCCCCATTCGCGTCCCAGCACAAACGTCAAGAAGTCCCACGTCGCCCCGTCCCACGCCTTTTGGTCCAGGTTATACTTGTCACGCACCTTTCTCCATGCCTCCTGGACGTCCTGGCGTTGGGCCCACTTCTGCGGGTCAACCGGCAGTCGCAGCATCGGCCGCTGCGTGCGCAATGCGTCGTCCTCGGGGATCCCCAGTTCGCGCGCTTGCACGCAGATCGGATGACTATTTGGCAACTGCGTCTCCGTCGCGCACGACGTATCCGCCCGCTGGCCATCATCAGGGCCGAACATATCCCCCGGAACGGTGCAGCCAAACCGCGCAGCCAAACGCGGCCACAGATTCTGGAACGACTCGGTATCGCCATTGGTGACGTTGAAGATATTGTTCCCAGCCCCCGGCGCCGTAGCAGCCCACAGGCAGAACCGCGCGTGCGTCTCAGCCGACGTCCAGCAGTTGTAAGCGAAGTAGTTGGTCCGGTTCCCCGGGTAGATCAGCTTGGACCCCGGCAGGGCCTTGCTCGCAGCGCAGTACAGGCCCAGCGCGGTCGCCTCATTCATGAAATTGTTCTTCGCGTAGCCGATCACGTCGTTCGGCAGCGTGCAGATCCACTCCCAGTTTCCGCGCCGGGCCGCTTTCTCAAGTATATCCTGCTGCGCGTAGTAGAAGTTCGGCGGCCAGTCACAGCCGCCTACTCCGTTCTCCAGCCGCGGGTCGGACTCCAGGAGCGGCTGCTTCGGCAGGCCCAGATGGACGCCGTAGTGCTTGAATCCGCAAGTCAGGATCAGCCGTTTGAGCTGCTTGATGGCCCCGGTAGCTTCGAGGGCCTCAATGAAGTTGGATAGCAGGGTGCTGTTGACACGCGCGGAATCGCCTTCGTCGGGGCGCGCGAGGTATGCGCTGAAGAAGACGTAGTCTGCCGCGACGCCCTGCAGGGCTTGGGCCATCTCCGTGGTCGACGCTTGCAGGTCGAGCTTTGCGTGTTGGATGCGCGGGTCTTGGTGGCCTGGTTGACGCCGCGAGAGCGTGTAGATCTTTGTATACGAGGGGTCTTGCAGAAGATGCTGCACGATGGCGTTGCCGGTGATGCCGGTGGCGCCGGTGACGATGGCTGTTGGCATTTTGATTTAGTGATTTGATATGTGCATTGGATCATTGATATGTGGTCTAGTAGATTTAATGCTTGGGGGGACAGAGTTCTATATATGCTGCTACGATGGTTGGGGTTATCATACAAACGTCATCGCTTCCATTGAGTTTGTGAATACTCATAGTTTTAGTGCAGCCTTCCAATGAACTTGGTGAGACAATTATTCTTCTTGGAACCTGAGGGTTTGCCAAACACAATGAAAAAGAGTAATATTGAAAAATTATTTGGACCATGCTCGGTTGAGATGTGTTGAAACTCGATAGCTTCTTATTCATCTATGTCAAATGTATACTACAAATATATATTATTACTGATCCCAACTCAACCAAAGCCCAGACACCCATGCTCAGTATACTCAGTAGACACAACACAAGCTTGTACACAGAAGAAAAATTCAATCCATATATCAAAATTGGTATAAAAATCTATATTTACAATATAGACAAAGTATGGAGGGTATACAGAATCATAGTAGTGATAACCGTTGGTTGAATATGCGGGGATCCACCTGTCGCCAGTTAGCAGTACGGAGTAGGCCCCGACATTCTCTCACCACCAACCTTCCTCTCTCCATTCAACATCGACCCACGGTTGACGCCTTACTTTAATTCTACCTCTTTTAACGTGCAAGTAAACGCAGTCTCTACTACTCACCACCATCGACTCTACCTTAACCTAACGTCGAACACCGAGACGGACAGACACAAAGAGAGAACCACAACCCGTGATATCATACCCTCACCCAACTCAACGCCCCTCCCAATCAAATCCCCTTCCTCCAACAACAAAACAAACCGCAAAGCCCAACCCAATACCCCAATAAAAATGGGCAGCATCTGCTCCAAATCCAGCAACCAGTCCTCCGAAGCCTTCTCCCGCCCCGGTCGCCCCCTCGGCTCCAGCGCAACAGGTCCCGCCAAGTCCTCCGCGCCGCGCGCCCCGCTCCCCAAGTCCGCCTCCAACTTCGCAACGCCTGGTCGCACACTCGGTGGGGACTCTGGCACGAAAACAGCAGCTCCTGTAGGGACGCAGACACAGACGCAGGCGGGGGCAGGGGCGGGTGATGCGACGGCTGCGGCGCCTGTGGCGGATCCGCGCGCGAATGCTGCTATTGCTGCGCAGGTTAGTGTTTCTTTCTTTCTTTCCCTTCCATTACCCCCTTGTTCTTTTTTTGCGCATTGTTTATAATTGTGTGCGGTGCTTGGATGGATGGGTGAATGGTGCTGACTATTCCAGAAACGAGCCGAATCTGCCTCCGCGGCGAGTGGAAAGGGCAAGCTAGGGTCGAAGCTAGCGGCGCAGAAGGCGCAGACACAATCGCAGACGTTGAATGAGGTTAGTCGGGATGAGAGGGCTGCGAGGGATGCGGATGATGCGGCTGCTGCGAGGGCCTGGTCTTGAGCGTACTCTACTGTATTAGGTGCTGGCATGGTCGGTCTTCTTTCTCGTTGTGCAAGGTTGGTTTATTGTTATTGTTATTGTTGTTGAAGCGATGAATACCTTTTGTTTGTGTACAGATTAATTTGAAGGCGAGCTGTTATTATTCCCTACTTTATTCTATCATCTACTTGGGTATTGCATTTGGCAACCAAGTTTCAATGTATGATATAAACCTGCCGTATCTAAACAACATTGTATCGTCCGCCCACAGGCGCCCGCGACTCGCTGTCCGCCGCCGCGAGCGTCCCCTCCTTCAGCAAGCGCATCAACTCGCGCATTGCGTTCGTCACCGACAGCTCCGTCTCGCCTTCCACCAGAATGTACAGCTTGGGGTTCTCGTTCGGTCCGGGCTCCTTGCCAGCCGCATAGAAACTACCCTTGGTCGTGATCGACGTCCCCGTCGCTTCCAGGATCTTGGCCACGTTGGTCCGGTTGGTGACGGCCCAACGTGCTTTCTCTGTAATAGGAGGATGGTCAGTTTCTGCTTTAAGATGAGACTAACAGGGAGGGGAATCTTACGGGGAAAGTCGTTGATCTCCATCGTCGCGTGGAATGCTCCCGCGTCGGGTCCGCGGTTGTCGATCGGTACCCCGGATCTCATCACACCCGCGCGGCTCAGGCGCGCGTGGATATCCGCGACGGCCGATCCCACCTTGTCCAGTGGGTTCTTCGACGCATTCGCGGGATCCTTCTCGGTCCGGTGCACGGTGATTTTACCATCAAGATCGATGCCCTTGGGAATGCCCGATGGCGCGGGCGTCGAGGCCGCTTGGATGCCGGACACGACCTTGTTGAATTTCTCTTCGGCCTTCTCATCCTTCTTCTCGTCTTTCTCTTCTTCATCCTCGCCCTCTTCTCCGGTCTTGTAGGTCTTGCGTTCCCGCATCCGAGCGCTTTCTCGTTCCTGATCCAGTCGCTCCAGACCTTTACCGCCAAATCCTGACGCGCTGGCTTTCTCCTTCCCGTCTTTCACCTTCTGCAGGAAAGAGTCCACCAGCTTCTGTATTGGCTCGGGAACCTGCTGGCCACTCTGCTTCAATGCCTTGGCTATATCTACCGCGTACCGCTCCTGCGTGTCCGTCACGAACGTGACGGCCGTTCCGGTGTTTCCTGCCCGGCCGGTTCGACCCGCTCGGTGGACATAGTCTTCAAGATGGTTCGGCGCGTCGTAGTTTACCACCAGCTTCAGTTGCTTGACATCCAAACCGCGTGCAGCGACCGACGTGGCGATCAAAACGGGGAAGATGCCCGCCTTGTAATCCTCAATGGTGGAATCACGGTCAATCTGATCTTTGCCACCATGGATGGACATGCAGGGATAGCCCTTCCGCATCAACTCCTTCAAAAGCGTATCGGCAGCTTCTTGACGGTCCACAAAGATCAGAGTCCGTGCGTCTTCATTCTCGTCGGTTGAGTACAAATTGCCCAGCAACTCTAGAAGTCGCACAAACTTTTGGTCGTCGTTTCGCACTTCCACGATCTGCGTGATTTCGGGTGCAACGACACTCCGACCACCGACCACAATCTCCACTGGCTTGGTCAGCGTCTTACGCGCCAAAGCTTCCATATTGCGGGGGAAAGTGGCCGAGAAAAGCACCGTCTGTCGGTCAGGACGGACGTTTGCCAAGATCTTCATGACCTGGGGTTCGAACCCCATGTCAAACATCCGGTCAGCTTCATCCAAGACCATATAGGTGACGCGCCGCAGGTTGGTGACTCGACCGGCGTTGGCTGCTAACAGATCAATCATGCGACCAGGAGTACAGACAACGATCTCCGCCCCACGCTTGAGGTCAGCAATCTGATCCTTGATCGGGGCACCGCCGTACGCGCAGACAGCTCGCAAACCCAGCGCCTTCAAGAAAGGCTTGCAGTCCTTGTGGATCTGTGTGGCCAACTCTCGAGTCGGCGTCATAATCAGGCCGACAGGGCCTTCCATATTGTCCAGCGGTCTCTGGTCTTTGATATGCCGGAACATGGGGATCAAGAATGCAACCGTCTTACCAGACCCAGTCTTGGCAACACCGATCACATCTCGTCCAGACATAATGGCGGGAATTGCCTGTGACTGAATCGACGTCGGATTCTCATAGCCTAATCGATCGATCACATCCTGAGTCTGCACCCCCAACCCACATTGGGACCATTTCTGTACCGGCTTCGGTACATCCAGGCCTCGGACTTTGATCCCATCCAATTCCAGGCGCAAGTTGGCGACTTCCTCTTCAGTCATCTCCGCAACATCGCTGGGTTCGGCGTAGAACTTCTTTCGGATGGGCTCATAATCCATCTTCTTGTGGTCAACTGTGGGGATGTCCTTTTTCTTTTTCGCCTTATTGGCAATGGCGAGGAAATCATCGGCATCACCATCGCCGACGGCAGTTATATCCACGTCGTGCTCATCGCCAAACAGGGCTTCCGGCTGTTGTTCCTTGGCCTTGGAAAACTTGGCACCAGTGGCTTTCTTTGGAGGGGCAGAATCGGCCAATTCGGACATGAAAGCATCCAAAGGATCAACTTCTTCTTCCTCTTGTACATCAACATCCATCTGATCCGTTTGCTGGTTCGAATCACCATTCACTTCGATACCATTGGCTTGAGGTGTCTCGCTGTTCGACTGTGACGTGCGAGCTTCGTTCTGCAGCCGCTCTTCCCGCCTCTCGGCGGCAGCTCGCGCCGCAGCGGCGTTCTCCTCCTCAGTTCCGCCGTCTTGCATGTCGACATCGTCGTCCTCGTCTGCAACCACGTCCGCATTTTTATCAGCATCGGTAGATTCCTCTAACGGAGGGGTTGGTAGTTTCTCCAACTTTCTCCGCGTAGACTCCTCTTCACCAAAACCCAGGGTCTTAGTGGCAGACGACTTTTCATTGTCACCCGTTTGCTTGGCGCCTAAACCAAATCCACCAACATTGGCTTTTCCTTTCAAGGTAGCTGTTTCAGAGATGTCAGTACATATATAAATGTAAATTAGGGTATATGGGAGGAACGCACATGAAGGTTTGCTGGTGGTGGTAGGTTTGTTTGCTTGTACTTTAACATTGGTGGGTGTAGAATTTGCGGAGGCTTTGGCGGTGGTCGGTACAGTCACATCGGTTCCCAGCACGGAGGATGTGGTTGGCGCTGGAGAGGGTGCTGCATTCTTTGCAATCGCCTTGGGGTCGAATTTTCCAGCATAACCAGTGGATGGAGAATCCCCGGCAGGCGACGCACTGGCTTGGGGAGAACTAGCAGCCGGGGCTATACCGGATTTCCGGTCGATTTCCTCCAGAATGTTCTTCGGTCCTGATGCGGCTGCTTCCCGTTGCTTGCGCTCCTTCTCGGCGGCTTGTTTTTGTTTCCAGGCTTCCAGTTTTGCCAATCGCTCGGCTCTCTTCTCCTCATCGGTAGGAGCAGCGGGGGCTGCCGGCGTGGATGGTTTCGAGGGCTGCTCAAATTTATTAGCTGAAACCAAGAACCAGGACGAGAATGTTTAACGCACCTCGCGAGATTTCGAATCTCGAGCACGATCCCGGCTGTCATCCCGTCTAGACTTGTACTTCAAGTCAGCAGAATCGTCTCTCCGTCTGCGAGCCCTATCGCGGGAATCATCTCGCCTGCTCCGATAATCCCTATCGCGGCTTCGTCGACGGAATCCCCGATCGTCATCTCTGTCTTTCGACCGACGTCGGTCGCGCGAGCGATCGCGTCGACCCGGGCGATAACTGCTATCGTCGTCGCGTCTGTCTAACGAACGGTCACGTTTCCGGTACGCTTCACGGTCTCGATCACGGTCACGGTGGCGTCTCTGCATAGCAAAAAGAATGGTTAGCTGCGCACAATCGATAGGGGGAATGTCGACCAGGGACCGCCATCATACCTCAGGACTGCGGGATCTTCGATAGCCCCTACCATCATCCCGCCTACTCCTCTCGTAGCGATCATCATCTCTGCGACTGCGTCGGGAAGAAGAATATGTGCTGCCTACAGGTGATGGTGAGCGAGTATCCCCGTGGCGAGCCATTGTTGTAGGCCAACGATGAGTGAGTATTACTGGGACCCAAGACAGCTCGAGCACGCAGGGAGGATAGCCGAATAGATATTACCCTTCCATAAACCAGGTATACTATGGGATGGTATGCGATTGCAACCGTACAGATCCGGTGAGAGATTGGACGGGTTGATGCGATGAACCTGGGATTGGTAGCGGACTTTGAGGTTGGCTTTGGGCGGACCCGACTGGGGGAAAATGGGCTCCGGAGGCAAAGGTTTATCGCGGGTGATATCACACACGTGACAGGCGCTATCGTCTGCTGTCACGTGGCGAGTGCCTGCCTGATTCGGCCGGCGCCAAACAGACCCCAGACCGGTTGCTGGCCTGAGGCGCCCAATCGTACCTGTGACGCGCCATCTTCCCGCTTTCATCTGGAGCTTCCCTGCGGCTCCGTTCCTGCAGCTAATCACGCCCGTCGATTGTTCTCCGACTGCAGGGCCTCCCCCCATTGATTAATCTATTGAGTGATTTTTTTTGATAGGATCCTTTTCCATTCCATTGTCCTGCTTCAACACCATGCCTTTGAATCTGGCCCGACGCGGCGTGGGTGCCTTGCGACACCTGAGCTTGAGCGACACTTTCTCCCGCCCTGTCTGCAAAACAATCGCCCAGAGCCACGCCAGGCGCGTCTGCTTGGCTGCGAATAGTCGCTCCCTCCATCCGAGCGGTCGCCATGTTTCTGCTACCAGCGTGCTGCCGAAAACACTAGCTAACGGTTACGCTACGAAGAGCACCTCCGACGGAAATGCCAAATCCACCGAGGGCAAGAGAACGACCAAGGTCAAGACGACCACGACCAAGACAGTCAAGGCCAAGAAGACCAAGAAGTCGGCGCCCAAGAAAGTCTTGACCGAGGAGCAGAAGGAGGCGGCGGACGAGAAAAAGAAGATCCAGAAGTTGAAGCAGCTGATCAAGGAGCTGAAGCAGACGGCCCTGACGCCGCCCAAGCAACTTCCCATGCAGCCTCATCTGCTGGCTATTGGCGAAAAGAGGAAGGCACTCGAAAGAGGGCCGGATGAAAGCATGCCGGACGTGTTCCGCAGGGCCGTGGCACTGTCCCGTTCGATCACCCCCGAAGAGCAGCAGGTATGTCCCGCGGGCCCCCTTTTCCACTGCGCCAGTACTTATGTTGTTGTTATATAGAAATTTGCCGCTCAAGCAGAGGCCAACAGAAAGGCCAATGCGACTGCGCGCGAGGAGTGGATCAAGTCCCACACTCCTCTCCAGATCAAAGACGCCAATCACGCGCGCCGGAGACTGGCGCACCTCACGAACAAGAAGGCGGCTCTTCTTCATGACGACAGACTGGTCAAGAGGCCTAGCAGCGCGTACGCTCAGTTCCTCCAGGAGCGCATTCGGAATGGCGATTTCAAGTACATGAGCGTGGTCGAGATCGGCCAGCGAACTGGCGAGGAATGGAAAGGAATGACGGAGTCTGAGAAGGCGGTAAGGCTGCACTATCCGTCGCTTGGACTATTATCGATTGGGAAGCTAACAAGTCCACCTTCCATGCAGAAATACCGTGAACTCGAAGTGGCCGACAAACACCGTTATCATCAAGAATACCTGGAAGTGTACGGCGAAGAGCCTGGCTTTATCACCAGGGCCAACAAGGCCGAGGCCTGAGGGTGGTCAATGTGTTGAATGAGCAGGGTTGGGTTGGTATTCTTTCGGGTTATGAAGTCCTGGTGTTGTCGTGAATTGATTTATGCAGCGGGGATGACTGCTCAACCATCACGGTCCAGGCTAGTTCTCTCATTTGATTTTCTTTTTACTCTTATGCTTTCTTCTGGACGTCCTGTATTGGCTTTTCTACGACTTATTGCTGTATGGTGTGTCTGAGTATTCCTTTTACGTGTGATCTGAACAATGCGCAGCTTGTCATATGAAGCAAGATATGGACCGCAAATCGTAGACACATGGAAGTATCACATTGCTTACGACCCAATATCTCCGCCTTCCCGATGGTGATATATTCAGCGCATAAGAAATACAAGCCACGAAAAAGTTCTCATGGGAACATGTTCCCACTCCCGCCGTCTACTCCATTACGATGGTTGACTCGTTGGGCAGCTTTTGGTATCGGTATCTGGATTATATCGCGCACATGAGATGTGGAGCAGATCCAGTTGTGGGTAAATCGATCGCTATGGTCGTATAACGCGACGCTGGGCCCTGGCTTTCCAGATCCACGGATTGGACTTTCGGGTAGATCTGATATCTCGATCATGTCGATGTCCTGGTAGCAGTCTGGGGAAATACCCGGGTCGGTTCCCTGGTTGTTGAGTATATCGTTCGGGCCATGAGACGAGGTTCTTCGCTGTCACGGCAGGTTTCACTCTCCGAATCGTTATCGTAAGTGGCACCACTCGAGAAAAGCTGAAGCATTGCTGGCAAACTGGAGTCCGCGCAAAGGATTATCCTGGAACGGGCTAGCACCGGTGGATCTCGATGCTGGCAGCGGTACCATACCATACCGTATATTACAGATACATCAATAGCAGTAATATTGGATAAAGATGGATAAAGATGGAGGCTGGGGTCATCGCTTTTCACATAGTTCCACATTTACTCATAAAGGTCTCCGTATCGCATACTGTCAAATCTGCAAGGGCGCTCCAAACAAGGCTGGCTGTCTGACTGGCTGGCTGGCATAAACAGCCCGATCTACAATTCCAGCGTGAATGGATGGATGGACTTCCCCGGCTACGTGGCCAGCAAGTGATCATTCAATATTGTATGTAGCTCGCCGAGACTCGCGCCGGGTGCCTGGCATTATTTGGTGCATAGCATCCTACTTGGTGCGTCTGTCGTGACACCACTGAGGATGATGATGTTTTATCGTTGGGATCTAGGAGGGGGTGGCCTCCTTGGTGGGTTCTCATATCCTGTGATTTGAAGGGTGTGTCAAGGAGGATGTGTTTAAGGAGCTGTCCTGCCCTTCTTACCCCCTCCTACTTCTCCCCTGTGGCTCCTGTGGTAAAAGAGGGGTGATGGGTGAGAAGAGAAGGAGAGATAGAAGATACAGCCCCTGTTGAGGTTGATAACTCTATTGCAATCAGAGTTATTGAACATTGAATCTGTTGGATGTTCTTTGGTAGATATGATATCACCCACCATATGGAACCTCCCACACCAACAGAATATGGACATACCCTATCTATACTCATATCCAGCAGCGTGGCGACCATCGTAACACATATGCCACGGTAATCAGTCTGGTATCTGCCGATTGTATGCAGTGTACGATTTCAATGCCGACGGGATGGAGGGTGTTTCCAACTCTACTGACTACCGGACGTCAGGCGACATGGACCCTGCAATTGATGGCTTTTGATCAGGGACACAAGGTCCAACGTCGGTGTATATGGAGCCCGTTGCCACGAGGTTATGAGTCTGTGTTTGGTGTGGAGTAGTCTCCTAATGGAGATGTTGGAATTATAGCCTGCCATTGCAGTACAGGAATACTTCATGATATGACCAGATGAAAGGTCAAAGAACAAGAGTAGGCCATCCAAACTAATAAGCGCTAGAATATCATACCCAGTTTAGACATCTGACAATCTACTGCAAATTGAGAAAGACACATGGGATACCCTAGCCCAGCCCCCTCAATCCCTTCTTGAAGATTCCTCGGGCACGAACGAGGTTCGAGCGTAGCATATGACTTGATTGAACGGCTCGGCTTGAGATGATCTACATCCGGCACATTTATGTTGTTGTCAAAGAGTAATAAGAGTAATAGTTGGTATAGTCCATGGGTTATGAATGGTATCGAGCGTTACCCGAAGAAATGCAAATCCCGGAGGCTGGGGATGATCATACCAGTATAGAGTCTAAGATCTTTTGGTGAAAACTTTTCTGACACACATGAATCTCTGTCATGACTAACTGCTTTGCTCTTCTACATGCCATCCAAGTTTCATCAGGCGGTTATGCAGTCGTTTGGGTTGCGTTGAAGGTCGAGGCTTCACCGCAGAACGTGAGTCATCGGCTCTACTCCACTCTACGGGAGATCTCGAGATAATCAATAGAGAAATAAACAAATAATAGACCTAGAGTATCCATGGTTATGCATAGAAGTATAGGACCGCCAATTAGTCAGATATACTGCGTATCAATGACGGTTCGTATCTGATGCTTAATTCAGGGTAGGTAAAAGCGGCTACCAGGATAAACACCGTTCGACCGAGTAAGGGTCATTGTATTCGCCTAGACTGATCGACTCAAGAGGGGTAACCAAACAAGAGCAAAAGAATGTCATTCCAGAGATCCAATACGTACGGAGGATGTACGGAATACTGAATACAGCACTAGCCTGCATTCCTATCTGATCCAATCCCGTTCATTCTTCCTCCCCCGATCTTCATCGCATCCTCTCACCGCCCCTCAATGGTCATGAGCTTCTGGGGATTCCCTTTTCCCTCCTGTGACCCTTGCTTCAATCTTCCGAGGGAAGGCCCTTTTCTAGGTGGTCTCCTGCATTCTGGATAGTTATTCTCCTTCCGCTGTTGTCTCACCTTGTTTGCTTTTTTCCATCGGGCCCTTTGCAAGTTTCGAATTTCGTCACTCGGGGTGGTGTCAAGCAGTATCCATCGCCTGGCTCCACATCTGAGCATTGTCCACTTTCGAATCGCTGCGTTTATTTTTATCTCCGGGTATTACTTGTCACTGGTATTTCTTGTTGATTTTCCTGGTGAAACCATTTCTTTCTCTTAATTCTTCCGTCACAGTCATCTCTCACAGGATCCCACTGATATCGTCAAATCCTTCCATAGCCTCACAATCGAGGCCGAAACCGCCAGATCAATGCGCCTGCGCTATTGACCCCCCGGCCCACCTACGAAATTCACGTTTCCTTTCCCAGCATGGAGGCGATGCCGCGCCCCGTTCATCAGGCTGGATTCCGCGCAATCGCCAACGAGATTCCGTTCCCCGGATCGATGCCGTTTGTGGACCACGGGGCGGTAGGACAATGCATGAAGACGCAGAACATGGGCAATGGAGAAGTAGTATGCTTCACGTTTTCTGACCTCTTTATGCGGGACACACAACCCGCGCTAATCGATGCAATGTAATAACCGGACAGACTTTTACTTCTGCGCGCCCTTCCTACAAGGCTCTCCTGCACGTTCTCGCGGCTGAAATCGAACTCGAACTCGAACGCGAACTCCGTACTCGCGACTCGCCGCCTAGCTATGGGAGCCTCCCGCCGTCTTATGCGGATGCCGTGAATGATCTTCCTCCGGACTATGATTCTACGATTGCGCCGCTGGCGCAGAGGAAAGACCTGCGGCAGGATACCGCCCCACAATGTACGACGAGGAACGCCAAAAGTGTGTCTTCGTCGTCGCCGTTAGATTTCAACAGCCCTACCGGCATTCGAGAGCATAAGAAGAAGAAAACCCAGCCCAAGAAGCAAGCGGCACCACAACGGAAAGCTTCGCCGCCACCGGACAACAATGACGATCATAATGACGAAGGCGCGGACGATGGTCAAAATGGAGGCGATGCCCCAAATGATGCAGGGGGCGGTGGCGACGGCAACGGTGATGGCGATGGCGGAGATGGCGGCGGGGAAGACGACGATCTGGACTCGTGGAATATAACCGTCACCAGTAAAAAGAGCAGAAAAAAACAGAAAGAGGAGGAAGAACGGCTGGCCAAGGAGGAGGAGGAAAGGTTGGCGCAGGAAGAAGAGAATCGAAAAGCGAAAGAGGAAGAAGAAAAACGCGCGGCTGATGAAGCTGCTGCACAGAACACACTCAGCTGGGCTGATGACGCCGACGGCGGCGATGACTCATGGGGTGGGTTTGAGACTTCCGGAAAGAAGAAGAAAAAGAAGGACAAGGTATGTATCGTGAAGTGACGCTATCTCTTCATTTTGGAAGCCTGACCCACTATAGACTATCGATCTCCTTGGGCCGGACCCCCCGTCCAACTCGTTTCAAGATGTGAGCCTTAACGATGCCGCACCCCAGTTAGATGTGGGTTTGGATCCATCAAAGGCCGCGGGAACCAGTTTCAATTTTGGTGGATGGGGTACCGGCAACAAATGGGGGTTGGGCTCTCTTGGGGGCGCGAAAGAAGAGAAACCGAAGGACACCAACCCTTGGTCATTTGGTGGCAAGAATGACCTGTCCACGGTCTCAGTTGGATTTGGCTTTGGCGGAGGATTTGAAGCTTCTGTTCCGGCCGGTGGTGACAATGCGGTCGGTGACCAAGATGTCGACGACAACTGGGGCGGATTTGCGCCTGTCGGTAAGAAAGACAAGAAAAAGAAGAAAGGCCTCGTGGAGGAACCCGCTCCACTGCCCGAACCTGCCCCAGCGAAGGAGCCTGAGCCTGAGCCTGCACCCGAACCCGAACCTGAACCCGAACCTGAACCCGAGCCGAAAGCTCCCGCTGTGCATGATGATCCTCTTTATGATAACTGGCAGAATATATCAGTTAAGGAGCGGAAGCGACGGAAAACTTCCCTGCGGAGCAAAGGTCTTCCTATACCCGGTGAAGGAGGTTTTGAGCTCCCAGTGCCTGGAGCCGAGCCTGAGCCTGAGCCTGAGCCCGAACTTGAACCTGAACCGGAACCTGAACCTGAACCCGAACAGGAACCAGAGCCAGAGTCGGAGCCGAAAGCTCCCGCTGTGCATGATGATCCTCTTTATGATAACTGGCAGAACATATCAGTTAAGGAGCGGAAGCGACGGAAAACTTCCCTGCGGAGCAAAGGTCTTCCTATACCCGGCGAAGGAGGTTTTGAGCTCCCAGTGCCTGGAGCCGAGCCTGAGCCTGAGCCCGAGCCTGAACCTGAACCTGAGCCTGAACCGGTACAAGAACCAGAACCAGAACTAGAACCTGAGCAAAAAGCCCCTTCCGTGCTTGATAATCCGCTTTATGACAATTGGCACAACTTATCGTCTAAAGACCGGAAGCGACGAGAAAAGTCATTAAAGGCCAAGGGCCTTCCTATACCCGGTCAAGGTATTGAGATTCCACTGCCTGGAGCCGAGCCTGAGCCCGAGCCTGAACCTGAGCCCGAACCAGTACCGGAACCAGAACGAGAGCCGGAGCAAAAAGCCCCTTCCGTGCTTGATAATCCGCTTTATGACAATTGGCACAACTTATCGTCTAAAGACCGGAAGCGACGAGAAAAGTCATTAAAGGCCAAGGGCCTTCCCATACCCGGTCAAGGTATTGAAATCCCACAGCCTGGAGCCGAGCCTGAGCCTGAGCCTGAGCCCGAACCCGAACCTGAACCGGAGCTTGAGCCTGAGCCTGCACCCGAACCCGAACCCGAACCTGAACCGGAGCCGAAGCCCCCTGCTGTGCCAGATGATCCTCTTTATGATAATTGGCATAATTTGTCAGCCAAAGATCAAAAACGACGGGAACGATCATTGAAGAAGAAAGGACTTCCCATACCCGGTCAAGGTTTCGAGATCCCACTACCTGCCGCCGAGCCTGAGCCCGAACCTGAGCCCGAGCCTGAGCCTGAACCAGCGCCGGCCCCAGAACCTATCACAGACCATGTCATCGAACAGCCAGGCGATGAAAACTCCTGGGATTTCTGGGGTTCTTCGAAGAACAGGAAGAAGTCAACGAAAAACAGGATCGCCGAGGATCCCCCGCCTCCTGCGCCTACTCCCCCAGCGCTGGGTCTGGACCCTGAACCCGAACCCGAGAGAACTACTCTAGCTATCGAGGATGTGCCAGCGGAACCTGATTTCGACGAGGTCGATACCAAGCCAAAGAAAAAAGCAGAGGAGTCCCCTAAGGCAGCAAAGGGGTTTTGGGCATCTTTCGGTGCAGCCACCATTGGTAAACCCAAGGCCACCAAGAAAAAATCCGAAGAAAAACCTCCCCCAGAGCCCGAGACGCAGCCAGCCGAAGATCTACTTCTCGATGTAGAGGAAGAGCCTAGAAAGGATGAGGCGCCGCCCGCGCCTGACGCGCCTCTCGGGGATAAAGAGCCGCCGCCAGCCGCGCCGCCAGCTAAGACACCTGCCACATCAAAGCCCAAGTCAGCAGCCAAACTTTCTGTCGCTGAACGCATCAAAGCTCTTGAACAGGCCAAAAAGGATCGTCTGAAAGAGAAGGCTGCCGCAAAAGAAAAGGCCAAGGAAGCCCTAGCAGTCCCCGAGGATCCGGTCGAAGAGCAACAACCCCCGCCTGCGCCCCCAGAGCCCAAGAAGGTCTCTCGAGACTCCGTGCCTGGTAGCTTCCCCGACACGTTTGATGACGACTTCGAGGAGGTGCAGCCAGAGCCGGAACCTGAACCTGAACCTGAGCCTGAGCCTGAACCCAAACCGCGCGAACCCGAACCCGAGCCCGAGCCGATTCCAGTCTTGTCAAAGAAACTCAAGAAGAAGGAAAAGAAGAAGGCAAAGGCTGTCGAACCAGAGCCCGTACCTGAAGTACCAGAGCCCCCGGCAGAGCCAGAACCCAAACCTGAGCCTCAGCCTGAACCTGAGCCGGTCGTGTTATCAAAAACTGATAAGAAGAAAAAGAAGAAAGGCAGGGTAGTTGAGCCCGAACCTATGCCTGAACCAGAGCCCGAACCAGCTGCCCCTGAGGCCGGACCGGCTGCTCCTCAGGCTGAACCAGAGCCAGCTTCGCCGGAACCGGGACCAGAGCCAGAGCCGGAGCCAGAAGTCGCTGAACCTGCTCCAGAGCCGGAGAAGCCTGCGAAGAAGAGTAAAAGGCCCTCCAAGCGAGCCACCGATCGTTCAGCCGCCGACCCTCCAGCTGAAACTGCTGATCCAGAGTCGGGCAATGCTGAGCGATCGGCCAAAAGGGAGCGGGTACGTGCGGAGCGTGCGGCGGCAGCAGCGGCAGCTTCATGGGGTCTCTGGGCCGCAACTCCTACGAAGAGATCTAGCAGGGAGGCCAAACACAAGGGAGAACTGGCTTCTCCGGTTGTGAGGTCCAAATCGATGAAGCAGCCTAGGACGAGGGAGGTCGAGATTGATGGAGGATCGTCGTCTTCTGAAAAAGAGAAAGAAAAGCGACGGGAGGCGAAACACAACCGAGGTATGGCATTCTCGAACTTCATCCTCGGCGCTCCTTCCCCTGCGAGAACGAAGTCGACACGTCGGACTGGTTCCAGGCCAGTGTCTAGACGGCCGTCTTTTGAGATGAACGAGGCCGGACTCCCCTCACCGCCGCCGGATGAAAGGTTCCGGGTGTCTGATAAGGCGGCTAGAATGATGGGTGTGGATCATTCTGGGTCGAAGAGAGAAAGATCGCATCGGTCGCGGAAGAGGCCCAGTGAGTTTCCCTACTTTCAGTTCTTTGATCCGGCTCTAACAGCTTCTAGGTGCTCCCGACCCATATGCCCTGGACGATGATGACATTGTTATGGTAAATCGTGACGATGTCGACACGAAGGGAGACTCCAGAGAGTCTAGACACTCGGGGAGAAGATCAAGAAGAAAGGTACGAACCACTAACCACTCAACAGCGCAAGGTCTCAACGTACTGACGTCTTTCGCTAGCCGAGATCCCGAGGTGAAGACCTCCAGGACGACGGCGTGATGGTCGATGCCGACCACAGCCCCAACGGAGTAGATGTACACTCGGGACCAGACGACATCGCATTCGTAGAGGCGCCCCGAGAGAGACGTCTCAAACGCTCGAGTACCGTCCCCAAGAAGCCCGAGCAGGGCGGCTTCATGGGGTTGATAGGATCCCTACGGAGAAATACGCGACAGGAACCGCCCGAACGGCGCAAATCCCGCTCTCGCCGCGACGACGACGCACGATACGTGACAGATCCGGAGCGAGACGATCCCCGACGTCCAAGACGGGACGATAAAAGAAGACGCTCCACCCGCCCAGACATGGACGGCGAAGGCTACGCCACAGATGCCCCACCAACGACAACAACCCGCGACATGGAGATCAACGATGCCGAAGCCCGACGAGCAGCACGCAGAGCAGCGCGTCATTCCTCCCGCCAAGGAGACTTTGATCCACCGCTTGACAACGAGCAGCGTGAACTCGAAGAACAACGCGCTCGGCGGAGGGAACGACACCGCGCCCATGCACGCGCCATGCAGGAACGACAAGCCCAGGAAGAGGAAGCCCGCGAGTACAGACGACAAGAAGAACAGCGAGCTCGCAGAGCGGCTCGCGAAGAGCGTCGCGCCAGAGAGGAGCACGAAGCCAGAGAAGCAGAAGCCCGCGCCGAAGCGCGAGCCGCAGAGCGCCGCGAACGGCGCCGGCAGCGCGAAACCGAATTGTACGAAGGAGCCGGAGGCATGGATCCGCGCGCCAAGCGACGCCTGTCTCGGCCGCCAGAAGACCGAGGACCCTACGGAGACGAATACGCCGCCGAACGACCTCGGCGCTCGCACAGATCCGCAGATGACGGCGAGAGATCGAGACATCGACGGTCCAAGATCCCAAGCATGCTTCAACAGCCACCGCCGATGATGTCAGGCGGTCGCAAAGAAAAAATCTCCTCGTGGGTTAACTCCCAAGCGACGGAGCCGCCCGAACCCCCGCCAGTCGTCCCAACACTGGTCGACGTGCTCCCTGGTCCCGAAGACCAGGCGAACGCGCACTCCATCTCCTCGGACGAGGAAGCCCGCCGTGACCTGCGTCGCAAAGCGCGCAGACGGTCCCGATACCCTGGGATGACCGAAGAGCAGATCGAAGAGTACCGCGCTAGAAAGCGCGAGTCCAGACGAGACGAACCTAAGAGTAGCTCTGGAAGCGGAGACTACGAGCGTGGTCGTGGCATGCGGCCGTATGACCGCTATGCTGCTTCGCAACAGCAGCAACCTCCACCTGGTGGTTTTGGCGGGAAAATGCCAGGGTGGTTTAAGAAACTTACGAGTCTATGATATAATATGTTTATTGGGATTTGGGGGATATATATGATGAGATGAGATGACAGTATGATGATATGTTTATGATAGCTTTTTTGTTTGTTCCCCCGTCTTTTGGGGCATTTCAGTTGCTTTGATGTTTTCAAGGTTTGTTGATGCTATATAAGGTTTATCGGGGTGGGATTGGGTTTTTGATGACTGTATGATTAGCAATGATTTATTGAGATCAATCTAGATTGGTATATGTGAAGATATTTGACTTAAGAATGTCCTCCATATAATTAAATCCTTTCTATACAATGGCAGCAATAGTCATCTCGACTGGACACACAGCAGTATCTCACTAACAGCCAGTATATACAAGCCAACAGGTAGCAAAGTACATAAACACGACACATAGTAAAATACAAAATATAATCTACAAAGCAACCTCCCCAATTTCCCCCCTCCTCGCCCGTCTATCCTCAAGATAAAGCCTCCCCCCCTCATAAAACCCAAGATAAATACTCATCCCCAGCGCCGTCCAAATTGAGCGTACTGCCCCGCCCCGAAACAAGCCCCTGAGTCCCTCCTGCGCCCAGATCTGTCGACCCATGGCTATTGTACCCCGTCTAGCAGCTTTCTTCAATTTCTCTTTTTGCTTCGTTTGGATTGCGGCCTGTTTCCCGGTGCTGCCCTCGTCCTTGCCGTCGGAGGGAGGAGAAGTAGCACCTAGCATCATCCTCGTCTTGACCACATCTACAGGCGTGGTGACGATGGACGAGATTGTTCCTGATACACTGGCCGCCAGGCCTGTTAACAGTGCCGTTTCAACGATGGGATGGAACCGTCTTCCTTCTTCTCCTCGTAGTCCTCCTGCCTCTTGGCGTCCCTGCTCTTTATGACGCGCCCTCCTCCTCTCCACCACCACCTCTCTCCACGAAACCAACCACCCTTTCACAAACTCCAGTATCGGAAAATTCACCCCCGTAGCCGGCAAATTGCGTCCCACGAGCACCGTATACCCGCTCCACAGTTTCCAGGGCTGGTGCCTGAATTTGGCGAGGACTTGGGCTGTGGCTCCATTGGTTTTGGCTGACATCGATGACGAGGAGGAGGGGGGCGCTATATTGACGACTTGTGCGTTTTGCTTGATCACTTCTGCGGGAGTGAGGATCGCGCAGGAGACCATTTCTGCGGTTGATGAGGCGATGCCGTGGATTAGGGGCGTGGGGAGGGCGAATGGGGTTCTGGAACTCGGGGTCGTCCTCGAGGAGGATGGAGTGTCTCCGAGAATACGTTTCACGGATTCGTAGGTTGTGAAGAATGCTCCTGCTAGAACTCGTGTCAGTTTCGATTACTTACCCTTCACGAAGTCAAGCTGGACTGTAGATTGTCTATGGATTGGTACTGTGGTGGGCGAAACATACAAGACGGGATAGTGGCCAGCACGACGCTCCATACGCCTTGGTATAAGCCCCTGAAGAGGACGTTCTTGCGGACTGCCCCCGTGCTTGCATCTTTGTAGATTCTGTTGTAAGCCGGGGACTGGATGCGTGTCTTGAGGGTGTCGAAGGGGTAGACGATGAAGTCGACTGTTACTGCTGCGACTGCGCCTGCCTTTGTGTCTTCGGTGTCAATTGGTATCCCTATGTACTAGGTGGGTAGAAGTGTGTTGGTTGGTTCGAGTTTGGAGGATTGTATGGAGGGAGTAGTTATGGGGGTTGGGTAAGGGGAGAAAGCTCACGGTCCAAACATCGAGGTTGGTGCCCATCTCATCTGATTATCCATTTAAAATTGTCTATTACTGAATATGATTTGTTTATTGAAGTCTAGTCTAGGGAGGAGAGATTTAGAACTCAGCTCATGCTGGCTGTTACATCGTCGATGCGCTCTTCTTATCTAATCTCACTTATCGGAGATGAGGTCATCCAGTCACTAGTCACGTGGGATAGCGTACCCTATTGCGAGATTAGGGTTCAGGGGCAGCATCGCCGTCGCGATACGAGATACAAGTTACATTATACGAAAACCCAAGGCAGTCATAACCCATACTCTATTCGTCGTGAATAAGCAAAGGAGACATTAACAGTGAAGATACATAATTTTTCCTTCTTACGCCGTAAAGGTCATGCATGCAATTCCCAGAATCCCCACATAGATAAAGCACCCTCGTCCAACCCCACTCTATTTGGCGAGCTCCCCGGGCATCAGGTTGCCCTTGACCGCAAACATCTTGCTCGTCGTAGCCGACACGAAGCTGTCGACCTGGCGCGAGTACTGCTCCACCTGGCGGCTGTTGAGCATGGTCTCCAGGCGGCTGGGCTCCTGGGGGAGCTTGAACAGCCGCTGCCACTCGTCCTCGGGAAGAGGGGGCTGCTTGAGGGTCGCGCGGCTGGCGTTCTCGGCCTTGCGCTTGGTTTGCCAGGCAGTGATCTTGGCCTGCTCACGGGCCAGCGACCGCTGGTAGTACTGGTAGTTGTTGGTCTCGGTGTGGTGCGTCTCGATGCTCTCGAGGAGAAGATCGCAGTTCTTCTCCAGATAAGGGTCGATGCTGAGAGACAGGTTGTCGTAGTTGGGATCCAGGATGGTGTCCTTGACGAAGGGGCCGGACTCCAGGGCGGCCAGGGACGGGGGCAGCTCGGTGGGCGCAGACACCTTGGGGCACTGCAGCTGGTGGAGGAAAGAGGTGATCAGGTGCGAGTTGTGGATCTCAATCGGCAGTTCGACGAAGATGTCCTGGTATCTCAAGTTGGACTTTTGCAGCCTGCAATTGATGTTAGAACGAATAGGGGGGCCGCGCTGGACATTCGGGATTTGGCATACTCCTCAGTGGTGAACTTGTGCTCCTTGAAAGCCGTCATGAACTTGGGAGACAGACGGAATGCCCGCAGGCTCAGGCTACCCTGCGCACTGCGGCTCACATCGTGAACCAGGAAAGCGGTCTTCTCGTTCATCTCCTTCTGGTAGAAGAACTGGTTCTCGATCACGTTCATGTTGACGAAGTTGCCCATGTTGGCGCTCGTGTACCAACCCACGTTGTTCGCGTCAACGTTGACCTCCCGAAGCATGCGGATCATCTCAGCCTGGTAGGCGACGTTGGACTTCGCGCGAGGGGCGGCGGCGGCCGGGTTGGGGGGGATGTTGTCAAAGTGCGAATCCTGGGGCATCTCGACGACGGGGAAGGGAAACGAGTTGGTGATCTCCAGGATACCGTTGTCATCCATACCAACGATCGAGCCGGTCGCGGTAGTGGGGAAGGACTGAGAGCCATGCTTGATGATTTTCATCACCACCTAATCGCGAAATCATGAGTATCTGGCTAGATTTTGATGGCGGGGGGAGTGTTTTTTCGGGGGCTTACCAAGGCCTCGACCTTGACGGCCGTGAGGGGAACTTCTTTCCTGTAGGGAATTGTTAGTTAACAACATCCTGCAGATCCGTCTGGCATCATTTCAGACACTTACTCCGCCATGTTGAGTGTATGGGGTCCTGGGAATGTGAGAGACGGCGTGGTGGTTGACAGTCGGCCACGGTTTGTGTGGATGGAGATTTGATCAATTTCCACCGCCTCATCCCCAAACGGGTTAGCGCGCCAAGACCCAACAGATCGGCTTTGTCCTGTAGTCTTTCTCTCTCTCCAACTCTTTCGCACGGGCTAATCTCGACAGATGAGAGTCTAGAATAAGATGAAAACATTTCCATGTTGCGACTAACATGAGGGCTAAACGAGAAAGTTCTGAAATCAGTTGAACTCCTAACCGGAACGCAACACCATGCCGTTCTATGACGCCTCCGCACTTTTCCCACCGGATAACAGGCTAACTACAAACTCATACTAGCACATCATCCCCCTCCACCATCTACATACAACCTCCCATACCTCATTGATCAAATAAAGAAAAACAACCAAAGGAAGAGACTTCAAACTCCCTCTACTCACTAATCCCAGCAATGTCCACAGAAACCCTCTCCTACGGAGACCACACTCTCCAAACCATAACCGTCCACCAACTTCCAAAAGCCCACAAAGAAGCCCACTGGGTGGTGTACGTTCCATCATCAACCCAGCCAGCGTAAGTAAGCAAAGCTAACAGCACGAACCAGCCTCATCCACGGCGGCGCCTGGCGCGATCCCACCCAAAACGCAACAGGGTATCTCGCCCCCGCCCTCGGAGCCCTGACGGCTTCCTCGAGTTACACATCTACAACCCTTCCCTACATCGCCGGCCTCGCCTCCATCGACTACCGCCTCAGCCCACACCCAAACCATTCCCAGGATCCCTCCACGATTCCTCCCCGGGAATACCGCTCCGCGAAGCACCCGGACCCCGTGCGCGATGTCCAGGCCGCCCTGGCCCTCTTGCAGCGGAGATATGGGTTCGGGGGCCACTATATCCTAGCTGGCCATAGCTGTGGCGCAACACTAGCCTTTCAAGTCGTGATGGGGTCTTTTCGGAATGATGCTGAAGCAGAATATGAGTGCCCCGAGGCGATATTGGGCATGGCGGGGATCTATAATCTCCGGTTGTTGAGAGATACCCATGTGGATGTGTCGGCTTATCAGAAGTTTATTGAAGGGGCGTTTGGGCCCGATGAGGCTACATGGGATGCGGCGTCGCCGGTGGTGGTGGAGGGTGCTGGGGGTGTGCAAGGTGGCTGGCGATCGGGCCGTTTGGCTGTGTTGGCGCATTCGGAAGGTGATTCCTTGGTTGACCTGGGGCAGAGGGATGCCATGGCCGAGTCTCTAGCGCCGTGGGTGAATGATGGGAGGGCTAGGAGGGTGCAGAAACTTCCTATCAAGGGGGAACATGATGAAGCATGGGAGAAGGGAGACGAACTGGCGAGTGCCATTGCTTTCACCGTGGCGAGGCTTCACACCGTAGACTCCTAGGCAAGCGGCGGTAATCCATTTTCGAACAGGCCTGTCTTCGTATACGAATAATGAGACGGCAGAATTTTAAAGCGCATATCCAGTACATACAATATGAACTGCAAACTTCATACCAAAGCTCCTGTTGAATTCTGTCTGGGATCACAAAGACATCAGAAATCAAAGGTATAGGAAACTAGTACACATTAGAAGAAACGGAAAAAGACCGGCCATTCCAGAACTTCCAACGCCACCAGCATTCATCATCGTTGCTTCAGAGTACATCAAATATCAAGTCAAAATGCCCGTCATGCGCCCGGTAGGTGGGATAAACATTAATCAAAAAAGGAGAAGAAGACATAAAAAAGTAACTGAGATCAGTAGACATCAGGTCAAGCGCGGCGATCGCACTTATGCATGTGCAAGAAAATAGTGGCGTGAAACCTGAACTCGGGCCGGGTCAAAGTTTTGAACAGATATTTTCCTTAATTACCTAAATCCATCCGGCCGGACGCTGCGTCTCCAACGACTTTCTCTTTCCTGGCACTCGAATTCTGGACTTCCTCCTCGTCCTCCTCGTCTTCCTCCCCCTCGCTGTCCTCTGCGAACCGGGTCTCCATGCCTGCGTCACGAAGGCGCGCTCTTGTCTCCTCACGGTACTGGTCCTGCCAGCGAGCGAGCGCGGCCGGTGCATGGACCCGGAATCCAAAAATCCGAGGTTCGTAACGACGGATGCTCTTTTCGGGAAGCAGGGCGGGGTAGACCTGGAACATCATGCTGTGGAAAGAAGACCCGAAATAGGCACCATCGATGGAGCCATGGCGAGATGACTTGGGGTTATAGATATCTTCGCATTTGGCACAGTAAAGTCGGACGGTACTCGTATTGGGGATGTCATGTTGGCCCATGGGCAGAAGAGGGTGGCCCTCACATAAGACTCGAGGGCACTTCCCGAAATCGCACTTCTTGTACTTATCCAGCTGGGAAAGACGTCAGTTTGTGTCTCGTCCAGTGTCTTCCCCCGTTTCCGATCACATACCATCTTTGCCAGACCACGAGTGGTCACAATGTATCTCGCATGCACAAGTCCGTAGAGGTGGCGCGCTGCTTTCTCAATTTGCTCGCGGAGCTCGTCGTCGGCATCCAGGTCGAAGACATCAGTCACAAGATCCAAGGCATACTGGTAATAAGGAACCTCCGTGTTTAAGCCCGTGAGGTTGAAGCGATCGGTGAGGTACTCTTCGTCGATTTCGCAGAAGTACTCATTCCCGCGGGAAGAGATGAACTATTCGAGAGTTAGACAGATCGCAAAGTTTCAACGAGAACAGATCGTATGAAGAGCGAGAGATGAACAAAGACAACCGGGTCTGGTCAAGCCGTAGGAATTACTCCACCATTGCCTGATCAGACGATCGGGTGAACAATGACATGAACCGCAATACGACCACTGAACTTTTATACAAAAAATGGCCGAATAGTCTTCAAAATTACTGCACCCCGATGCGCTTGGTGCAAATCCTCAGCCGCGATGGCATTGCGATGAATGATGAAGCGGAATGGTGATGCCCGAGCGCAATTCCTCCCCGCATCCCCTAAAACAAATCATACGTACCCAATCTCGCCAATAGCTGGTATAATCACTGTCCGTCTCACTGTTGAAATCTTCCATCATCTTTTCGATTATTTGGCCCAGCGGGGGCGGGGGAACGGATCGTAAGGTAAGATTATTTCGGTGCTTTGCCTGTAGCAGTTGCTGAGAGGAGGGTTAGATCGGCCCAACGCAGGAGAGCCCCCAGAACTGTACAGCTGGAATAATCTTCCTCAGAGCGTCCAACAACCACGGCTAAATAGAATGGATGTAGAAACGGGCCAAATTCTGCTTGAGTGTTCGGAGGAGACAGAGATGCCCGATTGGATTGGTCTGGTCAGAATGTGTGTTTCTCCATTCCGTCCGCTCTCTTGTTATCAGTGGATCGTCTACTTCCGGTTTAGCGCGGGGTTGGCGGTGGCTTTCTTCGCGACTTTGGACACCGCCTTTATCTACAACAATAACAGTACTTAGGATATCTTCATTTCATCTTCATCTTCATCTTCTGTTCAGCTTTCCTACATTCAGTCGCTACCATACACGTGGATCATAGCACAATAATGGCACAGTTATCTCCAGTCAAGGATGAACCGATACCAAGTTTCTCACACTAGAGCGCATCACAAACACCGTCCCCAACTTACTAACTATTTACAAATAGCCCATTCGGGCAGAAAAGAAGGAGGATACGATCGTCATCACAATCGAACGCTTACAGGGGCGGGTTGGCGTTCTTCACAAGCTGCTCGAAGTAGGCCTAGAATGAAAATGTTAGCACAGCGATCAAACGAGAGGACAACTCAGGAAAGCATACCTGGAACCACTGGCCGGCCTCAGGAGCAGGCTTGAGGGCATCTTCAAGTCCACAATGGGCATCATAGCGCTCAGCAGACTCGTCCGAGGTACCATCACTCTCTCCACCGGGCTTGCCCCAGACGAAGGCGTCAACAAGGTCGTCGCCAGTCTCAGTGGTGGGGCGCTCGCCAAAGCCCGTGTCGATAACGTTGCACCAGTCGCCCCACTCAATCTGGCCGGTGGGCTGGTTTCCGTTGCGGCCTGAAGGATTAGTTAGGCATATCATGTTGAGTCAACCAAATGGGACACATACCAGTGTCAACGATGAAGTGAGCGTCGAATCCGTTGGCCTTGAGCTCGGGAGCAAAGTTGTTGACATAGCTCTTCTCGTCGCAAATCTCGTTCTCAGAGGTGTACGACGGGCAGCTATCAGTGGAGAAGGCGTTGAAGTTGGCCACGTTGGTCGCCAGTCCGCGAACAGAAGCGGGAGAGTTTGCGTCCTTGTAGACCTTGGCAAAGAGTTCAGCGGCGGGGCCGATGTTGGCCGGCCAGCCCAGCCATCCGGCGTGACCTGTGATTTACATCAACGATGTTGTCCTGGCATTGAGATAGTTAGACCACTTACCAGCATCGAGATACATAGACACATTAGGAAGGTCAAGGTTGGTGATGGCATAGTTGGTGCACTCCAGATACGCCTCCTCCGCATTGGCACACTTGGGCACATCCATATTGGTGATCAGGTTGCCCAAGCTGTCCGGCTCTGCGCGACATTAGAATCCCCATCCCGGGTGGCAATCAGGCTACCACAACTCACCGATGATCAAAATTGACTTCACATCAGAGTATTTCTCGAGAAGCTCCCGGATGGAGTCGATATACGCCTTGTACTTCTCCACGCCGCCCTTATCGATGGCATACTCTCCGTTGGAGGCCAGAGCAGCGCAGTCACGGTCAGGCAGATCGTAGACAACGAACTGGCCCGCAATCGGGGGGTTGGCACCCTCATCATTCTGGGCCTTGATGCTCTCCAGGAACTCGCCCATGATAGGGACTTTGTCGGCCGTATCCCTAGATCGAACCGTCAGTCTCTGTCTATATCGTACCGGGGTTCCCAAACAGCACATACAGCCAGTAGAACGAGGGGACGTTCGCGGCAGCGCTTGCCTGCTCCGCCAACGAACCAGTCATGGACGGAATAGCCGACTCCTCCACCTCAGACTTGTAGTAAGGGTTCACGAAGAGGTCGACACCCTCGTAAGGGTTGCCAGTGACGGCAGGCGGGCTAGACGTCGCGGTGGGCGACCCAGTGGGAGACGGGGTAGGCGTAGCCTGAGGAAGAGCCTGCACAGCAGGCAAAACGAACGGCAGAAGGGCCCACAGGGCCGTGTTGCTAACAGTCCTCATGATGGGTGAACGAAAAGAATGCAGTGTGCAGATATGCGATGGAAGGAACGTTGGTTTGCTTGAATCCTCTCAACTCCAGTTTCAACGGCGGTCCTCTATCTGTATTTATACCTTCTCGCGCCGAACTCTACAAGATCCAGCGCATGGTAAGTTAGTACCTAGTACCTAAAGCTAATCTCCCCATTCCAAGGCCAGTAACGCCAAGCCGGTGATCACAAAAGTGTCCTGGCTAAAAACGCATGATGCCATCCATATCATCGCCCTGGCTAAAATGAACCACCCCAGAGCATAGACTGCTATTGCATGCGCAGGGGTCGCCGGTAGTTCGACGGTCCCGGATTTCTCCAGTACGGCCCGACATAGGCGATTAAAATGAGGTCGAGACGGAGACCTTCCGTCCTGGAACGGTGCAGAAATGGGATGATCGTCATTATACTATTGAGACTCGGCATATCCTGGCCGGCCGGGTGAAGAAAACGCCTGTGAATTTAGGTCCAGGGAATAAATAATTGGTTGATCCTTGATGATTTACCTTGATATTCAACCGTGCCTGGGGTCGATCATGTGAATCACTCGCTCTCAATCGAAACACAATTCTACAATGCGATACTGCTGGACATGAAAAGTAAAAACTTTTACAATCGAACATATCCAATATGTATATCTAGAAATTCGTATCGCCAAACAAGCCCTAAAAGCCACCAATCCAGCAACCCCAAACGCCCAAATCCACCACCAACATCAATACCACCAAAAATCTTCCGGCAATAGCAACGCCCCCAACCCACAACTTCTAACATGCCCCCATGGGGTCAACCCAATCCTGCATAAGATTGGCACTTGCGGGGTGGGGTGTGAAGAAAAGTTCCACCACTATTTAGGGCTAGCCTTGGGGTGGGGAAACAGACCCGTTTCATATATAGCGGGCCTTCTCTGGCGTATTATAAAGTTTTTCCGCCTACGGGATTGAGAGCCGCTCGGCTTGTGCCCTTTTTTTTTTCTTGTCTGCATAATTTGCGGATGAGTGTTTGGCGTTTGACGCCAAGGGGTAGTGAGGCGGGGTTGGTGATGGTTTTGGCTGAGGGCCGGTATGGCGGGCCGGATTTCCATATGTGGGACAATCACGTTGGAATCGTTGGTGATTTGCGTGCTTGTCATGGTTGGTGCAGTGTGACGTTTGCGAGGAGACTGTGTCTCAAGGTATATTAAATACATCTATATTACGAGGACATTTTGTATAATTGAAACAATATATTTAGTTATCGAGACAATATGAAACAAAAACTGGGTACTTGACAAAGGAAATGAATGAATGTTCAAGTTGGTTAGATATGCGTCTCAATGATATTGCGCAGCACGATCGCATTCTGCCAGAAAACGATGTATCCCTTCAGTTGATCCACATCCGGAAGTACTCGGTATGCCAGCACTGGACGTCTCCGGGAAAAGCGCCCGATCGCCAAGCTCGCTGATGTTGATGCTCGAATATCCCGATGGGGATGAGACCCATGGATTGTCGTTGAACATTGTAACATCTTCAAAGCTGAGCTTGTGCGCTGGTGACGCCTCCGAGTGGCTGTCCGACATCATGGCTTCCCAGTCAACTTCGTCAGGCTTCTGAGAGCAAGTAGGCTCTTCTTGGTAAAAGTACTCCTCGGTGCCTGACGACGCAGGAATACTGGGTGCAAAGGGGAACAGAAGGGCGAGATCAGCGCCGGTACAAATGTTGAAATCCTCGTCCTGCACGATCTTGCCCCGCTGAACGCCAACCTCGTCACAAAGCCGCTCCACGGTGGCGGCATCACAGCCTGGAAATCGTACCCGTATCGTTGACCTGTCGTGAAGTAGAATGGGCAAGTCTCCTAGACTTGACAACCGCTTAAGATCATTAAGGATAGCCGCCAGGTCCTTGAGAGCACGTCCAAAATCGGCAGAGAGTACATCCAGGACACCGTCCGACTTGAGTGTCGCGGGCTCCACTGTCCCAGACACACCAAGCTTCTTCTCCAGGCCAAATGCCGTAATAGTAGGAGACATCTGGAAGTCGACGAAAGAACCAGTTGCTGTGCGGGGAATCGACGTCATCTTACGCTCGGCCTCGTCTTGGAGCGCACTAACGGCCTTGTATTTCTTGTTTCCGGTGACGGGGTCAACACCGTCGAACCGAGCCTTCTGCCCCGAGAGGAAGAACGCCCGAACACCGATTGAAACATTGTTGATGACCTGCGCAGGCGCCGCAGGGCCATGAGAGAAGTATCGGGCACCCCCAACGCGACCAGCGCCGATTGTGTACCCTCCAGCGGTACGGCCCAACGTGCCACCGGTCAGATTGGGACGCAAGGTCGAGGCAAACGGAGCCCGGGATGTCAGTCGACTGACATTGGACGCAACACGGGACGGCTGGAAACCAGCACGTTCACCTTGTAGTCCAGTCCGGATGTACGAGATGAAGGCGTTTCCAGCACGGGTAGAAAAGTGACGGCTACGAGCCTGGCGAATGGCAGCGGCTCTGTTAATCGGCTGTCGAGGGTTAATGCGAGCATAAGCTGGTTGGTAACGGATTGAGCCTTGTTGCAGATGTTCTGGAATCCTAGACCTGATGGCCTTGGAAGCCTTCTCATAGGCAAACCTATAGAGTGGAGCCGTCAGATAAGAGGATCAGCGGAAGTATATAAAACGTAACTTACCTGGCTGCTCTCCAGAACTTGGGGAGCAGCAGGTGCCCACTGGAAGGAGGCATCCTGCTAGAATTTCAAGAAAAATGGATCTAGATGAAGAGATGGTAGGACGATGACTCCTCAGATGGATTGGATGGGGAATGAGGAGAGGGGAGATGACGGGGTGGCGGCAAATTGTGGCGGTGCATCACATGACGCCACGTGCCACTCGGGGGCCATATGCTTAGTCATCCGGTGGATTCTTGTGGAATTTACGGACGTAATTAATATTGTCATGTAACTCTACTTTTTAGTCTAAACGGATTAACCAGGTGTCGCAAACATTAACAATTTTATTTTTGAAAAATCTATCATCTATTCATTGAGGGATATCATCTTGAATCATAAATTTACTCGTCATCGCCGAAGAAGACCTTGATGGGCAACCAGTCGTCACCGCAGACCTTGAAACGGTCCTTGAGGTTATCAAGCTGGTTGATCTCCTCGTCAGTCAACTCATAGCCATCAAGGTCGAAGTTCGCATCAATGCGAGACTTGCTGACGGACTTGGGGATAACACTCCAGCCCTTCTGCAGACCCCAGAGAAGCAGGACCTGCTGGGGGGTTCGGCCCTTCTTCTCAGCGATCTGCAGGAGAGTGGGGTCCTTGTAGAGGGGCGAGTTGGTGGAGCCCAGGCAAGAGTAGCCGGTGGCGTGGATACCCTTGGACTTCAGGTAGGCAACCAGCTTGGGAGAGGGGTTGTTGGGGTGCAGCTCGATCTGGTCGACGGCAGGGACAATCTTGGTGCTAGGGTCGTTCAACAGCTTCTCCATGTTCTTGATGCCGAAGTTGGAGACACCGATGTTGCGGACCTTGCCGGTCGCAGGCAGCTTCTGCATCTCTTGCCTGGTTCTTGGTCAGTTTCTGCTAGGTCGAGGCCTTGGGAAGTCGGAGGGATTACACACCAGGTCTTGATGAAGTCCCAGTCGGGAAGGTGCTTCTTCAAATCATTGGGATCAGTCGAGCTGGGCCAGTGGACCAGGTAGAGGTCAACATAGTCGAGACCAAGGCTCTTGAGGGACGAGTCAATGCCCTCCGCAACGCGATGGTGCCAGGGGTTATCGAGCTTGGTGGTGACCCAGATCTCTTCGCGGGGAACGCCAGAATCCCGGATACCCGCGCCAACCTCGTGCTCGTTGCCGTAGGCAAGGGCACTAGAGTGATTTGTCAATATATGTGCGCAAAACAGTCGAAGCAGGAAGGACAAGATGTGACCTACGTGTCAATGTGGCGGTAACCCCTCAGCAAGGCATTCTTGACAGCCTCACGGACCTCGTTGGGCTTGGATTGCCAGGTTCCCAGACCAATGGCGGGGATCTTAGCACCAGTGTTGAGAGTGAAGGTTTTCCTGCAAGCAGAGAGCGGCAACATTAGCAATTTGTTCTCAACCTGCGCACTCATTTAGACGCAAAGTCGGTGCAGACGGAACATCAAGAATAAATCGATACAAAGGCAATAGCCAGAGGCAGAATGGGAGAATGAAAGCATTGAATCACTTACTTGGTGTACTGAGCGGTCGACATTTTGAGTGTTTGGAAAGGTAATGGGTAATGGGATTCAACAATTCAAAGTTTAGGAATAGGTTCAGTCAAAAAAATAGAAGGATGCGCCGGGGAGTCTTTATACGCTCCCATGGTCGCGCATCCAAGCACACCACTGGGGGGAAGGCGGGGAGTATGATGTCGACTGAGGGGCAACTGACTCCAACTCGCCGTCGAAATGGGGCCCTCCTTAACTAGCAATTACCCGGCGGGCGGTTTCATTTTACCCAGGGTAGTACTCCATGCTCCGTGTCCTCCGTGCTGACTTATCTCCATATCTCGAAGCCATTGGACTTTACGATGGACTTTAAACGCCCATTATCTAGATATCGATGATATCTTTACTGATTAAATACAATTCCCAGATCACAACGTCAATCAGACCTGAGCCTCCGTAACTACACCCACGCCATCTATGTCTAGATACAGGTCTAAACTTCCCACATACCTCATCGGAGTTTATGGCCAGGAATTTTGCCTAAAATACCCGCCTCCCCCACCGGCGATGTGGCGGAAACCATTATAGGCCAGTCGTCATCGATTCGGCCACAGTATCGCCTTGATTTTACCGCCCTGTTCTGCCGTCATTTTCCGCCCCACTGGCTCCGTAAACCCCGAACACGGTTTGAGCAACTCCGAAGAGGTGTAATATTATCCAATTCTTCACATCCGTCAACGATCGTGCGATCCACACACACACACAACGTACACGTCGGTACCGCATGGCTCTAGTTGGTTAATTTTGGATCTCCAAAAGCTTAATAGTTCCTCAAGTGAAGCAACGATCTTCGCTGCCGATCTTTTGCGCACGAGCACGACACGCTTCAACGAAGCGCACAGCTGCTCTCGAGCTAGCTATTTACTCAATCCGGACAACTAAGAATGTCATCAGGGTTCGTGTCCGCGGGGACAAACCAAGAACCAGTAGAACGCGACGAGGAATGGCTTCGCGTACAACACGAGTTGGAGGAGGAGCGGCAACGAAAGGCTGAGCTGGGCAGACAAGATGGCGGGAAAAGCTTGTTTGAAGTTCTCGAACAGAACAAAAGTGAGTTACGGCATACTCCAGGAAGGCTTATTATGAAATCGCGTGCTTCCGGATACCCTGGGTTGACATGTTAGGGTGATGTTGTTCCGGCGAACAGTGGCCAAGCAGGAAGCTTTCGAAGAGAAGATCAAATTGAAGAATCAATTCCGTTCGCTGGATGAAGACGAGGTCGACTTCCTTGACTCGATCATGGAGTCGACACGCGCCCAGGAAGCCGCCGTCAAAAAGGAGACCATCGAGCAGCTCGAAGTGTTTCGCCGGCAACGGGAGGAGGCAGAGAAGGCACTCATGGAGGACAATACCGCAGATGTCGTACCGGCAGGGGAAGGGGAAGACTGGAAGATACCGGCGCGCAAAAGGCGACGCGACAAGAATAAGAACCTTCTTATTCCGGGCAAGAAACGCAAGTCCATGGGCGACGGTGCCGAGGAAGGGGCCCCTGCTAAAGAATTGAAGTCGGACAAACATGCAAATGAGACCGAGAGAAACAATGAAGGCAGCAGGGAGTCATCCAGCTCCGCCCCGCCCCCAAAGCCGACCATTCAAGGTGCCACAAATTCGACGCGCCTAGAAAATGAGCCGCCAAAGGAGGGAGAGAAGGCAGACTTGAAACAATCGCAAGCGAAACAAACCTCCCCACCATCTACTTCTCTTGGCTTAGCTGGCTATAGTTCCGACTCGGAGTAATGCACGGTTTCCTCGTCGAATATCAGAGCATCACATGGATCCTCCTGGCCCATGCTATCCTACACACTTTCAGAACCTAGCAAGGACTCTCAGTCAACAGAAGCATACAGGATCAGTGCTGTTGACAGTGGTACTACAGTACACAAAATCATGACTTTGATTGTACACCCTAATGTGTGTTTTTCACGATTATCGCTAGTACTAACTCACATGACACAAATTGCCCCTCTTTAGCTGCTGCTGTGCACAAGTCCGAAATGAGATGCTTTATCAATTTTCAGTTATCACTGGATGGCATACATTATACTATACAATTCGGGCACGAAATCCAAAACTATTATTGACTAGTGACCGATAATGTTTCTCCAAGAGTCTTCTTCATTCCATGTTTTTTTTTTTCAGTTGCTCACCTCTGGCCTTCCTCATCCATTTCAATCGCCTGCCGTTTCTCTTCCTGTTCTATAACTTTGCGTTCTAGGTCACGAGGGACATAGTCCTCCTTCTTTGACCCCACAACAATCCACGGGGAATTCGAGAACAGGTAGTTCATCTCTTCAAGCGGCAGCTTCTTGGTCTCAGGCAACAACAACCAGAAGAACACCGCATTTGTGAAGTTGCAGATGATGAAAACGAAGTAGTAGCGGTACCCCACGCTCTCCATTGCAATAGGAGTGACTTGGCCAATCATGGTGTTAAAGGCGTAGGAAGTCATCGTGGCAAGTGAGACTCCCTTGGCGCGAGTTCGAGTATCGAAGACCTCGGCCGGGATAATCCAGCTAAGTGGGCCACACGTGCATGAAAACGAGAAGTTGTAAAGCCAAGTCATGATGATGAAACCCCAATGGGCTCCCGTGTTCTCTACCTCCGGTGGGAACCGAGCTAGCAGCGTGCATGCAACGATGAAGGTGACCATGTTTCCGAGGTTTCCCCAGATCAACGTCCAGCGACGGCCGAGCTTGTCGATGAATAGGATGCAAAGGAACTGTGCCACCAGGGCGATGATGGAGTTGATCGCTTGGTATTGTAGTGTTTTGTCACCCGTGATTCCAATCTGCCCATATATTGTCACGGAGTAGTATCTGCAAGTCACTCGCAATTAACTTCTTATTCTTTCCGCATTGGTCCTACTAGGGCAGTGTGGCCTTACTGGATCGCGGATACACCGGTCATCTGCACGGATGCCTGCAATGCGCAGCACAGGAAAAGACGGCGGAATGATGAACGTGAGCTAAACAACTCGATATAGGACTTGGCTTCGTTCTCGTGCTCGAATGTGATGGTTTCCTGGATTTGATTATATTCCGCTCGAACCCAGGCGTTATTCTCATCGCCATGGGCATGCAGCCTGGCGAGGGTCTTCAGCCCCTCTTCGTGGTGGCCATGGTCAATCAACCAACGCGGAGACTGCCACCAGTTAGCCCTAAAGCTGGACACAACTTCTGGAGTCAAATTCCGCCTACCTCTGGGAATAACATGATCAACAGACCCAAGAACACTGCCGGCGCAATCTGCAAACCCAGCGGCACTTGCCACTGGGCATTGTTGGTTGGAGGGAACCCGATGTATGTGCCATATGAGACCCATGCGGCACACAAGGATCCCACACCCAGCATGAATTGCTGCAGAGCGGTCACGCGGCCTCTTATATCGGGGTGGCAGATTTCAGCCTGGTACAGGGGGATGATCATGGTCAGGAATCCAACACTGCAGCAGTCAGAACTTGTATCTTCAGCTTGAGTATCTTGGGAATTACCCGAGGCCCGCTAGGAATCTTCCACTGTATAGATACTCCACCGTCTGTGCTCCCGTCTGAAGTCCACCGCCGAGGCAGAAGATGATACACCCGATGGTGATAGTCCATCGTCGACCCAGCTTGTCACCACTGGGACCTGCAAATGCTGATCCAAAAAAGGCGCCTGTCGTGAACATTGACACAACCAGTCCACTGTGCTTGGTCAGACTTTATTCCGGGCACTGACTGTTCTTGTTCAGTTTGAACATGGAGAAAGACCTTACGTCTGTGTTGTATCTGCCTCAAACTTCGCAATAAAGGATCCACTTGCGATCACCTCTGCAATCACACCCAAGTCATCTGTGGAGAACCTTAGTTATGGCATTGTGAACTGCATAGTTTTGTTTCATACATCCGTAGAGGAACGACCCAAGGGAGGCGAAAACGCCGACGAAAAACTTGGAAACGTCAGTACAGACCAAATCATCTTCGTGAAAACCGTTGGGTATATATACCTGGTACCATGCTGGAGACAGACGCATCTCGACCATGCACAATTGGCGAATTCGACTACTTTGACGAATCTATTTCAGAGACGTCTGGCAGACAAAACGAGGAAGCGAAGCTGAGCCCAGGATATGAGTAGCGTTTAATACCAGATCTGGAACTCGGCTGGCATAACCGAGCCATGTTCCTGGGGACGAGATGCGCGGTCATGCTCACACTTCACATGGCATAAATCCGACGGGGCCAATTCTGAGCGGGAAGTCTCCGAAGCCATACGATGGTCCAAGCCATTCGCTCGAATCCTACAACTCCAGCACGGGCGTTCCTGTAAACATGACACGATCTATCGCTGCGCAGCAGCGAATCAAGAGACCCAGACCGAATCCATGTTCAGCCACATCTGTTGGCGCCAGCTAGGGTATACTAACAAGGATGGGGGAGGGGCCAATGAAGCACGTGTTTCAACGGTAATTGATGGAAGATCCTTTTGACACGGGCATGGCTCCCTGTACTAACGCATTGGCGCCAAAGTATATTATATCTTCCCCGGTCTTAGCAGCTGTTGGAACGCCTCGTGATAGATGTTACTTGGCCGCGTCAAGCACGACCCCGCAGGGGAATTACCTATATGACTCTGGCGGGGCCGGGAGACGTTATAACTACTATCTGTGTAGACGCCTCTCACAGCAATTTCTATTTCAAGGGACTTATTCGTCTACGCATTGAACTTTCTCTGTGGTCTTGTACCAGTTATCGATCTTTCTTTTCTCTTGGGAATTACATCCGGTGTCTTAGCACGCCACATATCAGACCCAATGACAACCTTCACGAAGCTCAGTAGCGCGGAGGCGCCTGGAATTTCCGTCCACTCAAACCGGCGCATTTCTAAAATTAATCCCAACATATATGCTGGGTTCACGGAGTATGTTCATCATTGTTTGAATTCTGTCTTCAGGACTGGAATCATGGGCTGACACGCGGTGGCAGACACATGGGTCGTTGCATCTATGGGGGTATCTACGATCCTGGGAACCCGCTGTCAGACGAGAATGGCTTCAGGAAAGATGTTCTCGAGGCTTTGAAAGAGCTTAATATCCCCGTTGTCCGCTACCCTGGTGGTAACTTCATGGCAACTTACCATTGGATCGATGGAGTCGGTCCGAAGGATCAGCGTCCTTCACGGTACTCTTCTCTCCCTTATTCGATTTCCAAAATGTTTTGCATAATTGTCTGGAGGCAATCATGAGGTCGTAGTGATGGTGTACATTTTCTGACAATCTTCGATTATATTAAGCCCTGAGTTGGCGTGGTTAGGTACGGAAACAAATCAGTTCGGAACCGACGAGTTCATGAAGTGGTGTGAGGCCCTGGGGACTGAACCCTATTTCTGTTTGAACTTTGGGACAGGTGAGAACATCAAACAGGTTACAAACTAATTAGCACTGTTGCTGATCATAATATCCAGGAACTCTCGACGAAGGTAGCCATACCTAACACCTCCGACAATACTGCTCAACTAACCGACATCGTCTAGCCCTTGCCTGGGTCGAATATTGCAATGGCACCAGAGACACCTACTATGCCAATCTCCGACGCAAGAATGGGCGTGAAGAACCATATAATGTTTGTCTTTCGTCTTCGATGTTGCTCCATGTTTTAACACCGTGGTTAGATCAAGTACTGGGCCCTGGGAAATGAGACATGGGGCCCGTGGCAGGTTGAGCAGATGACCAAGGAGGACTATGCACACAAGGCCTACCAGTGGGCGAAAGGTAAATAAGCTTTTCCCTTTTTCGCGAAGATTGATCTAATGATATATGTAGCCCTCAAACTCCTGGACCCTAGTCTAATCTTGGTCCTCTGCGGACAAGACGGCACCGCGTCGTGGGATTACTATACCCTCAAACACTGTCTTCTGCCCGCGTTTTCTCCACTCTCGACCAGCACTGTCCCCCTCATCGACATGCACAGCATCCACCTATACACTTCCTCATCATCTCATCTTCCCAACGTGACGGCCCCACTCGCAGCCGAGCGCGCCATCGAAATCACCTCCTCTCTAATCGACCTCGCGCGCATCGAGAACGGGGTCCCACCCGAGCAGCTGCGCCCCACAATCTGCTTCGACGAATGGAACGTGTGGGATCCCATCCGCGCCGAAGGCAGCAAAGGCGCAGAAGAATGCTACACGCTGTCCGACGCGCTGGCCGTCGCAGTGTACCTCAACGTCTTCGTCCGCAAAAGCAAAGACGTCGGCATGGCGTGCATCGCACAGACCGTCAACGTCATCTCCCCCCTCATGACGACCAAAGAGGGGATTACGAAACAGACCACCTGGTGGCCTCTGTATCTGTTCTCGAAATACATGCGTGGTTGGACGATCAGCGCGCATCTGTCTTGCGGCACTTACGAGGGTGAAACCTCTCCTAAGTGGGTGCGTGGTGTCAAGGACACGCCGTGGCTTGATGTCAGTGCGACGCTGGGTGAGGATGGCTATGTCAGTGTTGCGGTTGTCAATATCCACGAGGAACAGGACATTGAGACGCAGGTTGATGGGTCTAGCGGGGATGTCCGTGTGTTTACTGTCAGTGCGGACAAGGTCTCTGCTACCAATATGAAAGGAAAACAAGAGGTTGGGGTCTTGGAGAGCACTTGGGATGGAAGGGGCCCGTATGTTTTTCCCAAGCACTCGCTCACTCTCTTGCGATGGAAGCAAGAGTAGATTGCAATCTTAGATTCGTCATTCGGGTCAAGGTTTTGACGAATTACTGCCGTTGCGGGCTTTAGATGCTTTTCAGTAGTTTAGACAAAAGCATACATTTCCATGCAAAGCTCTACTATCGTCCTCAGATTGTCGTAGCAGGTAATCAAAGCAGAATAGTTATACAGATGAGACCAAAAAAGAGAAACCAACAATATGCCTGAGCATCGTAGAAACCATCCTTAACCATAGTTGACATCCCGCACCGTACCATTCTCATCGAGGTAAACGTTCAATCTGCGCAAGCCCTAACAGTCAGATCCCACACTATTACCACCAGAAGACAGACGGAAAACATACCGGTCGGATTTATAATCCATTGTCATCGCATCACCCGGCTTACAGATCCGGTGCGACTGTGGGAGGTCTTGTTTCGCGAATGACTATCATGAGGGAGTTACGATTAGCATAAGCAGTCACAACCAAATAATCAGGTCAAGATTGATTAGAAAACGCTCACGTCTACACCACCAACGGCCTCAGTCGTAATCTTCTTCCCCGCAAGCTTGTTGAGCCAGTCGCCCTGGTCCCCGCCGGGCATGGTGTTGTTGACTCCTGGGACGACGAGAGGCATTCTATCGGTGTTTGGGTGAAAAATTTTGACAGGATAATGGTATCTATGTTTCGATGCGAATTTTCAGGGGAGAGTAGAAATTATTGAGAAATTGGAGTTGCCTGATGTTGCATCAGCTATAAACTACGTACCTGATCTAGTTGTGACGAAATGGGTGGCGATGACGTCGCCAGGCCTCAAGGCCCCAACTGAGGATCGCTGTTTTAGGACTAGCCTGCTTTATGAACTATATCTTTATACATCTTGACCCTCTGATAATCTTGCATATTCTCTATCAATATCCGATACGCGTAGCTACGATGTTGGACTGCAAGGAAAGGTGCTGCTTTACTAGCAAATATGCCGAGTTTGAATTGGTAAGACGTTGCCTTATCATGGGCAGCAAAATGAGGAAGCCACGATGGTGCCATAGGACGCGCTCTTCGGATGTTTTCCCACCATAGCTTCATAGACTCGAAGCACTTCATCACTAACTAATACCATCAAGGCTACTAACCCCTGCCTGCAGGGGATATCCTCATTTGGTCAAAATTTATGGTTACAACGATGTCATAACCCCTATCACTCCTTATCATAATGCGACTTTTCATCGTTCTTACCATCGTTCCACTCATACCTCTCGCACTCTCCTTGCCCTCGACTGTCCGACCAACGAATGAAAGCGTGCTTTTGAAGTTCTTGAGTTTTACGAATCGTCGCTTTCTGTCGCTTATCTCACCAAATGTATGGATGAAACGACACGTCAATGTGGGGAATCGCTCGGACTTGATCGAAGACTATTTACCGCAACAAACCAGAGTAATAGACAGCATCGAACCAGACCTTGATTTTGCCGACAATGTTTATCCGTTAATCTCTATCAAGACGGGGTCGGTAGAGAACGCTACTGGAAGGGATTCGGTAACGAAGAGTCTTAAACGGGCCAACCCTCCCCCTTCAACATCACTGAACGGCAGTGATCGCATCCCAAACCTGGCTGCCGCGATCATAGTCACTACATTTGCTGCTTTGGGTCTGATCTTTGTGTTGGTACTGGGTGTCATAAAATGCAGACGGTATTTGACACGCCGTCAGCGCAAAAAGAAGGGCGATTTGGCCTTGAAATACTCCGCTACGTGCTCTAGCGACGCCAATTCTAGCTGGAAGATGACTGCCAGTCGTGAATCATTGATGTTTGATGCAAAACCTTCTTCATCTGTAAGATATCTTGTCGAGCATGACGGAGATGCGGTGACTCGAGTCTTTCAGACAAGCAGTACAAATGCTTTGTCCACCAAAGCCGGGGACCCATCAAAGAGGTTATCGACCCCAGGCTGGCTGCCAGAAAGAGAGCATCGGGTATCTACCGGGAAGCCAATAGTCGTGCCATCATCGCTAAAACATATATCCTCTCTCAAGGCCGTTCCTATGGCGGAGGACGCGAACGACAGCTCGCATGTCATAGACATCCAGTCAACCGGTTTTGGAGGCTCGCCGCTGCTGGAAACTCCATCATTTGCCTCTGATACTCTGTCACCGATAACTACAATGACGGCAACAAGTTCAACATTGACAAATCAGTCCAAAGCTACTTCTTCGGTTCCCGCGGCATCCCCATCTATCTCCCCGCTCACCTTGCAGCCAACGAAATCCCCGCTGACACCTGTTTCCAGCTATGGGGCTAAAACAGGCGATGCCACATCGAACACCAAGTCGCAAGATGGCGGTAAAAGAAGGCCGACGAGCCTCTTTGCAATAGCCTTCGATTCGAGTACTCTCTTTGGTTTACCGCCAATTGAGCAGACAACTTCCCTTCTAGCCGATTTTCAAGATGGATATAAAACTTGAGCAGCACCCACACCACGGTCTAAACGCCTCGAGTGTACGATCAGATAAATGACTGTTTGGTGTGTGGTCTGCTTTGAAAAGGATATATCCAATGACTCCGGTAGCTCGATCATTCCGTTTGAGCTAGACTTTCTGTTATAAGGTTTCATGGTCGTTGATTTTCTGGGAAAAGTAGTAGATGGGACTCTCACCTGGAAAAAGCAATCAGCTAGAGGATCTATCATAGTAGATCACTCTAATGCTAGACATCGCAGGATCAGAAAGCAAGCTGAATCCTCCGGCTGTCATGTCCAATCCATTATTAGTCGAATACTACACATTGTGTACATTGATCGAAGTCGCTCGACACGAGTACTGTTCTGACCAAATCAAGATACTTCCATACTGGCTAATGTTTGCGTTCTTAAGCTTTCCTTCCACCAGCTGTCAGTTCAGATGGTATATCTGGACACATCTTTACTTGTGATATACAAACCACTATTCATGACCAACTCGGCCGAGTTTATCTATGATACCCTTGTGGCCGAGCGCTATAGTGGCCACGCAAGAAGTCCTATTTTTCAACCATGTATTTTGAGAGGGCTAGCTCATTGTTCATTCACGTCGGGCGTAAATTTGAGAAGCCCAAGGGTTTATCAGAACATCCAGAAACGGCTGCTGTTATATGAGACTGCTGACCACTAAGACCGTTGCGATTGATTATAACGGAGTCTAGGATGTATCGGGGATAGATAGATCTCACCAGGACCGCGGTCACCATTCTTTTATTCTCCATTTCCCCTCATCATCCTTCTGGTTTCCCCATCGCAGATCACCTAACAACACCTTGGCCCTTTACAATTGTCTAAATTACGTGATTTTTTTATACCATGGTAATTCGAATCGAAGGATCCCCGTTTACTGCGGAGTTCGATGTCCTCGTCCGCCAGCAATTGGACAAATGGAAGGTTCCCGGGCTAAGCATCGCGGTGGTCCATGGCTCCAGCACGTATTCCAAGGTTCGTCAACTCTTGTGGATATTTTCTACGTACTAAGTATCAGGCATACGGGATCGCTGAGTTCCCCAACAAACCAATGACCACAAGCTCGCTGTTCTCGACATGTAGCACCACCAAGGCGTTCACTGCAGCCGCCATGTCAATGGTCATCGACGAGAGCAAGAACATGTCAAACCCCATCCAGTGGGATACCCCCATCCACTCTCTGATTCCAGACGACTTTGCGCTGGCCGATGATGCCGCGACTTCGAACACGACCATCGAAGACGCCCTCTCCCATCGGTCGGGATTGGCGGGAAACGACAGCCTCATGAGTCGCGAGCATTGCAACACGTCCATCCGCGAGACGGTGCGCAAACTGAGGTATCTTCCTTTCACCTTGGCGCCCAGAACCACTTTCTCCTACAACAACAACATGTACATTGTGGTGTCGCATGTCCTGGAACAGCTGACAGGCCAAGACTTGGGCACGCTTCTCCGCCAGCGGATCTGGGACCCACTCGGTATGAAAGACGTCTACTTTGACATCCAGGAGCTCTGTCACTCCCCAACCGGTAAACGCCTCCTGGCTAGAGGCTATACCTGGGACGAAGACACAGAGTCATATATCCCAGAGCCCTACATGGATTACAAACCCACCACAGGCGCAGGCGCCATGGTGAGCAACGTCTTGGAGTACACCAAGTGGCTCCGCGCCATGATCTACAAGACCGGGCCCATGTCTCCACAAGGACACGCTGCCCTGGTAGAGCCCCGCACAATCATCACCGACACCAGCGACTCCGTTGTCCCGCCCGCACCGTACCACGCCTACGGTCTTGGGTGGTTCACGCACAGCTGGCGCGGTGAGCCGCTCTACTGGCACAGCGGCAGCTGGCCCGGGTTCGGAATCATGGTCGGATTCCTGCCAGGCAAACAGTTCGGGTTCGTGATGATGGGCAACACAATAGACGCTCGCAAGGCCGAGCTCGAGCTGTACTCGTATCTGCTCGACAAGCTTGTCGGGTATCCCTGGAAAAATCCAGCACAATCTGCCATGTCGCATCGGGTGTCAAGCCCAAAGCCACAATCCGAGCCCTTGGAAAAAGCTATGCAGCGACTCTTCCCCGCATTGCCGAGTCCAGTCATTCCCCACGCTCTGCCCTTGGAGAGCTACGCAGGCCGCTACAACCACCCCGGTTCAACGCTCATCTCCTTCGAAATCAAAAACGGCCGTTTACTCGCCGACTTCCGTGACCGGGTGGGAATGGCCCTTTTGGAGCTGCACCATGCCAGCGGGGAGTTCTTCCTGGGCCACTGGTTCAGCGCACCGGGGCTCGGCGCCGCACAGTCGGCGTACGTACAGGTGCACTTTCGAGTAGACTATACGGGCAGTGTACAGGCAGTGGGATTGGATCTGCAGGAGGGTTCGAGTGCTGGAAGGCTTTGGTATCAGCGGGAGGTTTAGCTTATGACCTATGGTCTAGCCAATTCCTTCAGTATATAGTGTGCTCAAGACGAAGTTGAAGTTGAAAGTAAGTAGCTTGAAATATATACCTCACATAATGCAAGGAAAGGCGCTCGAATGGGGTATTGTCTCCAATTGAAAGCGCAACGACGTAGAACTCATTATTACATGTAAGATCGTGAATCAAACAAAAACTCAGACAGTGGGGAGGGGGAATTGCTGTACTCTAAGAGCGTTCAACATTATAAGAAATAGGACTCCCGCGCGGCCACTATACCGCTCGGCCAAAAGAGTATCAAAGACCAACTCTACTGAGTTGGACTTCAATAGTGGCTTAAATATCACAATCCAATAGGGGTACCCTGTTAGTTTTTCAGCGCGCTGGGACCGATGCTGCCAAGCTGCAAGTATATAGGTCAACCGAGTTTTCTAGCTGTATTACGTTTGACACAAGTCATTATCCAACCCATATGCCAAACCCGAGAAAGCGCCCGAAAATCGAATCGCATAATCAATTAACAACGGCGGCATGGGGTCAAGAGTACCTAGAAGCCGACGTTCTGGCCGGAGATGTGTAGGCGGAGAAAGGCGCAATGCAAGGACTTTGTCATGGCCTGCAACTCTGACACGACACCCTGGGCTTCTCCTTTTCCGGTGACTGATTTGATTGATACCACCAGGGACAAGGCGCGAACACCCCTTGTTCTCATAGCAATCAGAACAGATGTATCAACGACTAGGCGGAGTGAAAGGCAAACCAATGCATTTTGTATGTCTCCATGTGTAGCAGGATGAGCAACAAACGGCAGATTCCATGTTATTCAGACAGCCACAACATGGAACTGTTGAGTCGAAGTGTAGCACTCTGAGATCACCAAACTGGGGCACTGAAGAGTAATACCACTGTTCAACTGCCAAAGAAAACTGGCAAGCGGACAGAAGATCTCGAGGTCTCAATGCCCTCAGTATGATAATAAATACCTCAGGAGGCAGATCTACGCCCCATCTTTCCCTATGAGCAAGCGATTCCTTCCAGCAGGAGGAGGACAAAACATGGGTAAGTGCACGAAAACCAGGTGAACATTGTTCTGCTGACGTGTTGACAACCAATGGGAGCACCCCAGAACACATTATGGACTCTGGTGAAAGCTCAAAAAACCCAACATGGCGCAGCGATATTAGAATTAATCGAACTTTCCCCGGCGTTCCGCCGTAGTCATTGAGGAAGGCCTTAGCCCGCAGAATTGCCGCAGTCACTGATGGGTTCGTATCAAGTGTGCCACACATGATGACAAGGAAACCATGAAACCAGAATATATGTGTTTTAGGGCACTCCCAGCCTGGAGCAGATCGAAAATCAATTGGCAGCCCAACCCGACTGTCAACGCCCTCGTGCGTTACTTCAAGATCCCACGCAGCAAGACGTAGAAGAGCAATGACAAGTGTATTAAGCAGTGTCGAAGGATATTGCCATAATGTGTGATCGTCAATAAAGAATCTCCACTGAAAAACAAAGTCCCTAAAAAGCCGATACTGGAGCTCATTCAGCGGTGTCGGCGTATCAACGTTGATTTCTAAATTTCCAGAGACAATGGACTCGGCTTGGTTTTCACATGTCAGTGTCAAACACCGCTCAAGAGGTCTGCTTGCTTTCTGAAGTAGAGAGTAAAGTGATAGATCCGAAGCTTCGTGAACATCTGCAAGCTTGACTCGGAAAACCGACGGTATCATCCCGTCTGTTTCTGTCCACGTAGAGATCGTTACGGACGCGGCATCCAGATCGACTGTGTAGACATAATCCAATGCGGAATGGGGTGGGTTCGGAAAAGAAACTTCTTCCCAATCAATCGGTTTGTCCTTTCCAGCTTGAAGCTGTCTTATTTCCTGAAATGTGGCTTCCTCGCCGGGAGAGCTGGTACGGGCTCGAGGGTGGCAGTAGCGGAACCATTTGCCTACGGCACGCGGTAAGTACTCTCGAATGGAATTCGTATGGAACGAGAATACCATTCATATGCAGATTCCAAAGACCTCTTGTGACCATTGCGTTGATATGGAACTTAGATCTGCTATTCAACGAGGCAAAGAAACCTATAACTAACGTCTTGCAAGTCCAAGGTCTGCGAATATATATTAGTTCATGCTGTGTAGTCGCACTATATGGTCATACATTTACCAGATTGTCTGTATAGCTGTCCCTAGTGCTATGGCTCTGTCACGGCTGTAAATTTGGCTTCATGAACGAAGACCTGAGGTTTTGGCTTAGAAGAGCGTTGTTAACCCCTAGAGAATAGCTCTAGGCAGGTACAAAATTGTCGGTCACGCAGCGGCTACAGCTGGACTGATTCCACAGGTCCTCGAATTTAACCACTCTTACCACCTGCTGTCACTTCCTCTGCAGGGCTTGATCTAATTTATTCTAAATTTATTTATTCATTCTTACAGAATCTACTTCCCTCTTGAGTGTATTCTTCTCTTTTCATAAAATCATCATAATTAATGGTCATTAATACAGACACAAAGCAAACAACAAGAAAGAAACATAAGGGAAATAAATAAAAGTAGAGGAAAAGGAAAAGAAAAATGGGAAACAAGACTGCGCCATAAGATTAATTCTACAGAAAAGGGACATAAGTAAAAAAAAAAATGAAGAAACAAAAAGAAAATTATCTATATATTGTACCCCCTCGACTATCCATCTATCCATCCCTCGCACTTCTCAAACACCGCTCAAGTCGCTTCCCCCTCTCCCTCTCCCGCACCAACGTATCCTTGACGAACGAGCGCAACGCATCACGTCCAATCTTCTCCCTCCAAGATGTCCAACCCGCCAGCTCGCCGACGACAACGTCCTTGTTCCACGTGATCTCGCGGGAGATGTGGGCGACTTGGGCCTCAGATTCTTGGACCTTGTTCTCGAGGTCGCGGACGGATTTCTGGCGCGATTCTTCGAGGCCAGGGAGGTTGATGTTGAATTTGCGGGGAAGGGAGGAGGAGACGAGGGAGGAGCGCGAGCGCGAGAGCGCGCGGGTGGATGCTGCGAGTGTGGAGATGAGTTTGATGGGGCGGGAGAGCGAGCTCAGTATGGCGGTTGTGGTGTTGTCGATGGCGGAGAGACTGGCTAGGAACTGTAGGAGCGGAGAGGAGTCGGAGGCAGAGGTGGAGAGGTATGAGGCGTAGCGGGCGAAGGCGTCAATGTGGGCGGTTGGGAGTGCACAGGTAGGCTCTTCGAGGGTTGAGATAGCGGATGAGGCTAGCGAAGCGGCGTCTGCCATGTCGGAGGCGGCGTTGTGAAGCGCGTGGCCGCGCCGGATGACGCTGCGTGTGTTGGCGTGCACACCTCGTACTGCTTCCTGCGCGTGCGACACGAATTGCTCAGTCTCGCGCATGCCGTCCTGTGTAATTTGGTCGTAGTCGTCGGCGATTGATTCAGTGAGGGCTTGCGCTTTGTGCTGGGAACGGTCGGCCATCATTTCAGGTTGGAGCTCGGGCATGAGGATGAACTCCCAGAGCATTTCGTGGGTGGAGAAGGTGGGGTGCGTGAGGAGGGTCTTGAGGAAGCGGTCCAGTCTCTCTTGCATGTCGTGGAGCACGGAGCGGGATGGCTTGGAGTGGATTTGGAAGGGATTGCGGAAACCAGAGAGCGACGGCATGTAGGACGCAGGGTGCTCGACAGAGAGCCATTTGGCGAGGTTTTCGAAGTCAGCGAGGCTGCGGCGGCAGGTGGTGACCGTGTATGTCGTTGTAGAGCTTGGTCCAGGGGCGTTGTCTGGCTTTGGGTGCGGCGCACCGGATTTGAGGACGAAGCGGACAGTTGCGTCCTCGACGAAGAACGACCGGACTACAGTGGTTATACGGCCGGATGGATCGTTTGCTACCGATGGAGGTTGCAAGACGAGGATTAGATCATCGATGCGGTTGCGAACTTCGTCGTCCTTGGCGAGCTCCACGGCGGTCAACCCGCGGCTCTCTTTGAGATGAACGTCCACTCGGGGATCTAGGAACAGGATCCGCACTTGGTCAGTGCGGCCGTATTTGCTCGCCATCATCAACGGTGTGAACCTCTTGTCGTTTGTGGCGTTTGGATCGCAATCGCTCTCTCGAAGGATTCGAATGGTGATCCCTGGATCACTGACGATATGCAACAACGTATTGCCCCTTGAGTCGACGTGCTCATCGAGTCGCAAAGGCTTGTCATCCCTTTGGGATTTTTGGGCAGCTGTCAACGCATCATTGACCATAGCATTGTAATCTGGATGGTCATAAGATCGACATAGGGCAAAGAGCGGCGTCTGCCCATGCTTGTCGTGTTGTGTCCAGGGAAGAAGTCCATTCAGTCTATGCATAACCGATGGTGAGCTGAATAGGTAGTGGGCAACGGTACGCCCATGCACATCTGCCATCCCCAAGTACGAGGAAATGGCATCCTTGCTAGCCGACGCGAAAAGAAAATCAAGTAAAATATCAACTATCTCCGTATGAGCGAGCTGGACAGCAGCACTGAGCAACGTCGTTCCTTCAGTATTGGTGTCCTCCAGAATGTCGCTCAACGGATAATACTCCTCGAGGCTGAGTAAGTACCTCAAGGCATCCGCCTGGCGATTTTCCACCGCCATCATGGGAATAGAATCACCGGCGGGGTCTTGCGTCTTAGTCAGTGTCTCGATCGAGCTGTCTCCTTCGATAGCACTGCTGATGGAGTCTAGGGTGGTGGTTCGCGAGATCATCGAAACACCAGACGATTCAGAGAGACTGCGAACATTCATTGACACTTTCTTGACACGACGCGGCACATCGGCGTGGGAAGGTTCATTTTCCCATGTCTGGAAAGGGAAGACATGTGAAAGTGGTGGAGCTTCAGGCGAATCGTCCAGGTCAACGTTACCATCAGATCTCCTGTTACGCATGGGCAAAACCGCGCGGAAATGGCGTTCAGAGTCGTGAACATCGGAATTAAAGTAGACAGACGTTTCGTCGTGTTCGCTAGGCGTCTCGTCTATAGCCGAATCATCACCAAAGGGTTCAAGGATAGCCCTCATGTCATTGACTCGTCCAGTTTTGGTAGCACTCCACAGGCGCCTATTTCGGATGCTAGACCTTCGGAGACCAGCCGAATCGGTCACAAGATATGTGAGGACACCTTCAAACGTACTCAGAGCGTAGCCCATTTCGCCACTATCAACATCATCGATGTAGATGAAATGCTGCATGTACAGGAGTCGAGCCTGAAGATGCTTGACCTGGGACCGGATGACCACCACGAGCAACAACGAGACCAACACGTCGGCATTGACTGTCACGACTGGCTGCTTTTCAGACGACTGTGAGTTCAGTCTGTCATAGCTTCCCGAATATGATAGGATCTTTACGGTCTCGAGCAAGGTGCTCAGCATTTCGTGGGGACTTTTGCCGTCCAGGATCTTCCGGAATTCTTCCACTGCCCTACTAAGTCGTCGCAACAGCTCTCTTTTGCCCTCACGACCGCCTTCGACGGAGATGCCCACTTGGGAAACGTCTATACTCTCCATTTGACGGATTCGAGAGTCTAGTTCTGTGTCCTCGGGCCGGCGAAATTTGCATAGCCGGGGGAAGAGGAGTGATTCGTGGACCTGCTCGGCGACATACCGCTCAATAAGTCGTTCCACCAACGGCCCCGTGAGATCTGTTGTGGCGCCAAGGTAAGACAGCTGTTGCTTGTCCACTAGTCGGAATAGATCAATCGCGGCTGTCACGGCGGTCTCGAGGCTCCGGCGCATCAAGTCTTCGTCGTCTTCGAAATACTCCTCGGAATTGAACGGAAGCCCGTCCTTGCGAGACGATACAGAGCTCCGAGATGAAGCGACCTCATCGAAAGGGTAGCTGTCACGGTCTTGGCCCCTCTCAAAATCATCAAACGTTCGCGGCGAGCGGGACGGCGGCGGCGGCAACGGCTTCCCCAGCTCTTTTCCAAACTCTCGAAACAACCTCTCCAATCCCGGCTGCATCTGTCTAGCGATCATCGGAAAGTGCTCGAGCAGCTCACCAAAGGACTTGATCTCCTTCTTCTGTGGCGCGCTCGCTGACTCTCCAGGCTTGACCCCACCAGTGACCTTCTTTTGTGGTAATGCCCCAGGCACGACGGCGGAGATGATCTTCCCAGGGTCGAACGAGCCGATCAACGGCCGCGAGATGTAGTAGATCAGCCATGGCTGTGAGTCGTTGCTTGGGGTATAGTATAAGGCATCTGACACCAGCTGGACCTGAGTGAGAGACTTGAAGCCTGGCGTATGCAGGTCAGCAGCTGCGCGTAGGGAACGGAAGGCAGGCAAGGGTTGATCCCACCTTTGTTACTGTACACCGAATTCTCCTTTATTATCACTGTGCGCCCATTTACCGTTGTTACCTGCTTCGCCTTTCCTCTGCTGTCGCGAACGTTCGAATCATCCTTCCCTCCGGCAGCTCCGTTCGGGACGGGAGCCCGCAAGGTATGACTTCCTAGAAATTCTTCGGAGACGACGAGATCGGAATAAAGGAGGGAAGATTCGCGGTCGCGCGACCCGACCAAGGATTCCGTCACGGGTACTAGAAGGACCTAAAGATGCCGACATGTGAGCGGGGGTCCATCCTAGACGGGGTGGGGAGATGGGATAGGTATAGTTTCAAGGCTGCGCCATACATGATTTTCGATCGGCAGGCACTGCCCGGGGACAGTGCTTCGGAAGAAGGCTCGCAGGAAGGGGTTTAGAGGGTGCATCCAAACGATTTTGGACGACGGCCCGACGAAAGAGCTCTGGTACTCATCAAGCCGTCGATGTGGAGCTCAGGGAGGCCTTGCGCTGCTCGATCGTCACAGGGGAGCAGCTCCGGCGCATGTGTCTACAGGCAACGGTATCGCGAAATGGCAACAACCCGGAGTCCGTGATCCGGGGGAAAGCCACCTTGTCCCGTTCAAGACAGTAAAGGGTGATCTCTATAACGCGGCGTTCAATTCAACAGACGCTTGGAAGATAGGGAGGTGAAGCAAGTCAGTCGCCAACTTTCACGGAGTTCAAGTTGGAGATCTGGGTGCTGCTGACACTATACCGCATCGGGTAATCTAGTCTGCCTAAGGTTAGGTGCCTGCAAATCACGATCGCAGTCTCGGCCATCGTCCGGTCTACCAATTGATATGGGATATTACAAGGAAAAACAGGTATAGTAGCTACATTGATTTGAAGCTTTCCCATGGGGCTTTGGAATAAGCCAACTAGTGTACAAGTGTTGGGGTCACTCAAAGAAATATGCATCCCAGGGGATACCTTTCCATCCCCGAACGAAACCCCTCGTAAAAGATGTATTCTTCCTCCGCAATCAAAGACATAAACATTTCCCAAACAAAAGAGAATAACTTAACCCAGACGGCGAACCTTCCGGCTCCTGGTACCACCGAACTTGATCCTGGTAGCGTCCGTGACCCGGCTAACAAGTCCTCGGATGTTTTTGCCCTCATTTCCCAGCAGGACCTTCGTGAACGCTTCCCGGCCGAGAGCAAACCCACGGAAGATGATATCCAATCGCTGTATTTGGAGCAGAAGACCTCTCTCCTGAATCTGAGCGAACACATGTGCAGACAGCTGATACGCGGGATCGAAGCCCGCACGACCGCCTTTGCGGAAACCGAGGTTGCCACAACTCATAGTAAACAGGGGGCTGCCGTTTGGCCGGGTCAAGGTGATGACCGTATTGTGCTTGTGCGCGTAGACGTGGAGGTGGTGCGGAGGGGATCGGTCGGCGTAGGGCTGTTTGAGGATTTCGGCTTCAAGGCTCTCGGCCATTCTGGAATAATCCCGGCTCACGTTCTGGGACGGACGACCGGCCTCTCCCTGCATCATCCGGGTAATCGCCGACAAGGGCGAGTCGTCCTTGGTGGACTGCTCATTTTGCGGGTTCAAAAACTGCTTCTCGAGTTCGCGGTTCTTGTCTCGAGAGGAGGCTGCTGCTGTTCTCAGGGTCGTCGAGAAAGGGCGGGCAGAACACGTGGAAGGGACTCGACCGGCGAATTGTCGCGCAGACAAAGGCGCAGCCTTCGTCAGGATGTTGACAATCGAGGTGTTCATCTTTGCAGTTGCCTCTTGAGGGCGTAGGTGCTGGGTAGATAAAGAGCGCGGCGGACGCACCGACCAACGCAGACAACGATCAAACAAGGGAAAGAAGAAAGCGAACAGAAGCAACACAAGAACGATCCGTAAAGACGACCGCTAATTAATTATGTTGTAGATGGCCAGTGACAACAGAGACAGGATGTTATGCGGCGCAAACCGAACGGGGCCGGGAACGAAAAGGGCGGAAGAAACCCCGGCCGAATTTTCGAATTCTTGGCATTTCCATCTCCATCAATCGTCGTCCACTTCAACTTTTTTCCTTCTCCAAACCGCCTTTCCGACATCGCTCACTTGCCTCACTCCCCCCTTCCCCACGCGCTACTCCCTCAACCACGATTCGATTCCTGGGGCGTGGCTAACTCTTTAGACTTGTATTGATTCTTTAATTATCTTTATCCCCTCTCCTCTTTCCTTCTCGACTTCCAGAGCATGATTTCGGCTACCAGGATGTCGGCCACCGCACGGGCGGCTACTTTGCGCCCTCAAATGCCGACGCTCAAGAGCTCGTACGCTCAGCGGTCATTGATCCAGGCATCCTCCTATTCGACGTCATCGTCCAGGGCTGCCCTCCCGTTGAACTCCCTGCCTGCGAACCGTCCCGTCGCCCAAATCCTTTCTCCGTACGCCACCCTCCCGTTGACGAGATCTTTCCATGCCGCCACCCCCCTCTGGCAACAGCAGCAGCAACAACAGCAGAAAGAACAGCAGAAGGAGAAACAATCCGAAGACGCGAAGGATGAGAAGGACGGAGAGTCTAAGGAAGAAGGAAAGTCTGGTGAAGGAAAGAATGATGCGCCTCCGCCCCCGCCCCATGGCGACAAGTCCCCCTGGCAAGTTTTCCGCGAAACTCTTCAGTCGGAGTTCAAGGCTTCCAAGGAGTGGGAGGAATCCACCAAGGCTCTGGCATCGTCAGCGCATGACTTCAAAGAGAGCGAGCGCATTAAGAAGGCTCGTGCCGCCTACGAAGCCGCCTCGGGAGCCGCTAGTAGCCGGACCTCGACTGTGTTCAAGACCACCGGGAAAGCCATTGGCACGGGTGCCGCATGGACGTGGAACACCGGTGTTGTGAAAGGCCTGCGAAAGGGTGTGAACGCGACGGGAGAGGGGCTCGAAAAGGCCACCCGGCCTGTGCGACAGACTGAGGCCTACAAGAACGTGAAGGACGCCATTGATGATGGCAGCAGCTCCCGGTATGGTGGCTGGATTGAAAAGGAGGAGCGACGCAAGCAGCGACAGCTTCGTGAACAGATGGAGGCCAAGGCTGGCCACAAGTCTGGGCCAATGGTCGAGGACCCGAAGTAAGCATACTGTGGTATTCAAGATATGTGATGTCGACTCGATGCTAACAAAATTCCATAGTGCTGGAACAAACGTTACACTGCACAAGGACGCCGCGTGGAAAGAGTCGTGGCGCGATTTCAAGGATTCCAACCCTATGATGCAAAAGCTCTTCACTTTCAAGGAGACCTACAATGAGTCCGAGAACCCCCTGATTAGCACTGCCCGCAGCATCACCGACCGTGTTGCTGGGTTTTTTGCCGAAAACGAGACGGCCATGGTCGTCAAGAAGTTCCGTGAGATGGATCCCAACTTTCAGATGGAAGCCTTCCTGCGAGACATGCGCGAGTACATCCTTCCGGAGGTGCTCGATGCCTACGTGAAGGGTGACGCGGAGACCCTCAAGCTTTGGCTCTCGGACGCCCAGTTCCATGTCTATGCTGCCCTGGCGCAGCAGTACACCACCGCCGGTCTCAAGTCCGATGGCCGGATTCTCGATATCCGTGGCGTCGATGTCACCCACGCGCGGATGCTGGACCCCGGTGAGATCCCGGTGTTCGTGGTCACCTGCCGCACGCAAGAAGTTCATGTGTATCGCAACACGAAGACCAACGAGCTCGCCGCCGGTATGGAGGACAAGGTCCAGCTGGTGACCTATGCCATTGGCCTGACGCGGATTCCCGACGAAGTCAACAACCCCGAGACCCGCGGGTGGAGATTGATCGAGCTGCAGAAGGCTGCCCGTGACTACATCTAAGCTTCGTTTGCTCTTCATGCCACCCTTTCTCCCATCTTCGACGATTTATAAACACTCATGTCTTGATTATCGGCGATCCCTGATGAATTCTCACACCTCCTATCTCTTCTTCCATTGTTTTGATATCATCCGACTGTACAATATTGTTCCCAAATAGAGACCAGGCGGAAATGGCGCTCATGTTTGAGACAGTAACCATGGCTAATTACGCTGGAAATCTTTTCTTTCTTTTTTTTTTTTCTTCGTTCGTGCCCAGTGATTGTATTATCTTTCTTTTTTCTTATTCACTTGTTCTGATTTCCAACGCCTTTTGGGCGACGAGGACCTTTCTGGAAACTGGAGATTGCAGGTCTCTTTCCATGTGGATCCCCTCTGTTGGGAGTCTTGTCTTTTGGTGTATACGGCGTCTTACTCGGTTAGCTCAACGCTCCACTCTTCGCATTGCATCTGGGCCGATGCTCAGCTTGTTGGCTATTTTGGCTAGTTCTTGTATCTATGAAATAAATTATGAGTTGTGTTTTATATTATCAGTCTGTAAATACGCTTAACACATGGCTATTCTCAACGATGTGTATCATATCAACAAGTGTATCATTCAAAGTGTCTGAGAAGACTACACCGATGGGAAACACTACTGTATCATTTCATTGCGTCGAGCTCTATTTACTTCACAATTAAGGGGTAAAATAACCGGCAGCATATTACTTGGAGGGCCAATCTGATTCGAAGAATTCAAACATATCGAACATAAATGCAAATCATCCCTAATTACCGCGGCCAGCTCCGCCGCCACCACCCATCATATTACGCGCCCTATTGTAAGTCTCCATTAGCACTTCAATTAACCCAGGTGGCAAATGTAGGAACTCACATTTCAGCAAGGCTGGGGTCGTTCATCAATTGAGACATGTCCGGCATGCCGCCGCCACCGCGGAAGTTGTCGGCCATCTGTCTCAGCTGGGGGTTGTTCATGAGGTTGCCCAGCATTTCCGGGTTGCTCATGAGGTTCTGGGCCATGCTGGCAAACATGGGGTTGCTCATGATCGAGCTCAGATCAGGCATACCGCCGCCACCGCCGCCGCCGCCGCCTCCAAGCATGCTGGCCAGCGAAGACAGGTCGGGCATCCCACCGCCACCGCCGCCGCGAGAGGCACCAGGAGCCTCGTCGACAGCATCAGCCGGAGGCTCAGAGCCACTGCTGACCTCCGCAATCTTTCTCTTGGTAGTCTCAAGGCCCCTCTTCATGGCGTCACTGCCACCGTTGCCCTCGGCCTCGATACCCTTCTCGTAGGCCTCCTTGGCACCGTTGAAATCGGCAATATCGAACCGGGCGAGTCCCAGCCGGCTCCACGCCTTGGAGTACTTGGGATCGACCGCAACGGCGAGTTCGGCATCGTCAATAGCCTTCTGATGTTGCCCGGACGCGGAGTAGGCGGCAGCGCGGTTGGAGAGATAGATGGGGTTGGCGGGGGCAGCCTCCAGCGCCTGGGTGTACCGCTCGATAGCGGTGGGGTAGTCCTTGCGAGCCATCGCGCTGTTTCCCTCGGACTTCAGCTTATCGGATTCGGGCGTAGGGGCGCCAGCCTTAGGCTTAGAGCTCTCTTGGGCCGTGCTGGGCTGGGACGGAGCACTGCTGGCGGATGCCTCGCCGGCGGGCTTCCTCCTGAGCTTCTCGTAAACACTGTAGATGCCGGTCAACGACTGGCCACCCACGGCATCCTTGACCGCGGCCTCATCGGACGGGTCGACCTTGAAGGTATCGGCGATGCACGACTGGGCGATCTCGATCGACTCCGCATCGTCAGCAGTCAGGGTGCCGTCTTTCAGGCTGGAGCCCAGAAAGTCGATGATCGCAAGCGCCAGGCGCTTATTGGATTCTGTCGGGGCCTAATTGAGAGACTGGTCAGAGATGATAGAACTAACCAGCATACCGTACACAGGACAAGGATCCCTTACCATTCTCAAATCCGAATATCAGGGGTGATGTGGATGGGTAAAGGACAGATGATGTCGCGGGGAATTTGGGGCTGCGGGGACTTTCCAATCGGTTCCATATCCAGAAATCTTCGTAACTTTCCATGTACCGCGTACGTCACATATCTTACAGCTATACTCAATTCGGTTAGTCAGCGCTATTCCCAAGCGGGGTGTTTGTTCAGTTTGTTCGGCTATCTGGAGCTCCCGCGACACGTGATAAGGCCCCCGTCTCTTCTCCATCTCCGCACTCTCGTCGGTCCCTCTTCCATTCCCCCCATCATTGATATTACGATTAGGACACTCGGTTGGACATGGCTGGCAAGCTTGGGATTCATCTTGCCACGAGTTCCACGGTTTGATTGTCTTTGTTCTCCCGAAGATGACTCTCTGTGAGCTTGCTCCTCTCGGTATCTCTCGCACCCGTGTCGAGCCATGTACTGGCCCAATGGCGTCCCCCGGGTCTATGCGATCAACGGCCCCGGAATCCCACACTCATGGTCCGATGATGATGAGGCGGTAGGACTGGAGAGCTCTGTGGAACAGAGACTGACGTTGACCGAAAATGGACCGAAACCCCCGTCTGGAACGGACTCGGCGTGGGCGGAGGAGGCTATCAGCGGTCTCTGTGTGTCACGGAGTGGTCATATATTCGCGACCTTGAGTCGATCGTCAATCGCCGTTTGGCAGACAAGGGTACGCTTCTGGATATCTTGTTTTGGTCTGGATTGGGTAAACTAATCTTGTCTATCAGCCTACCGCCGTTGTCGCTGCCGTTACCCGGTCCGCGTCGTCCCTCGACACCTATGGCCCCAACGTAGCCCTGCTCATGCATCCGGACTCTACGATTCTCGTCATTCAAACCCAAAACGGATACCTCCTGACCTATACCATCGCCTCCGACCCAAATAGCAGAGTCTACGAGCAGAAGTTCGATCCGTCCACACAAACGCGCCGTCAGCAAATTGCCCGCTTGTCTAACAAGGAAGATGCCAATGGAATCCGCGATGTCAGTATCCGGTTTAGAATGGCCATCAAGATTGAGTCGGGAATCGTCAAAACCCTCGCTCTGGACCACGAACTGGTGGTTGCAACGGTCAAGCCGGCGGCCATCCAGTGCATTCGATGGAGTCCGGATGCGACTGGGTCTCAGACCACGTCGGAACTCCTGAGTCGGATACTGGGCGTCTCCAAACGGACCTCTATCACCGACATGGTGTATGACCGTGCCATCAACCTCTTAGTCTGGGTCACCAACGAAGGACAGGCATACGCAGTCCAACGGGTCGCTGAGACACCGGCCGAACCCGACACCCCCAAAAAGCTCTTCCACGGCCACTGTTTCCACGATCCAAAGCACGAAGGTGAGAGAGCAGTGAAGGTTGCTGTCAATGCGCGATTCTCTCTCCTCACGGTGAACTGCGCCAATGGCGAAATTCTCGTCTACACCGCCAAAGACTATTTTGGAAACGTGCCGCTGTCCCACAAACTTCAGCTCCCCGCCTCACCAATGACCACGGGAGATCTCTCCTTCCTGTCTTATTCGCCAGATGGGTATTGTCTTTTCGCCGGCTACAACCGCGGATGGACAACGTGGAGTGTGTTTGGCAAGCTGGTAGGCAACAGTTTCACCTCAGACCGATCTCTGGCCAAGTCGAAAGCGGAAGATTGGGTGGCTGGAGTCTCGCACGGCTGCTGGATCGGCGGTGGCTCAGATATCATTCTCACTGCTCGCCACGATCGTCGCTTGTGGGTTTTGGAGACCGCGCGGAGCTCTTTGACCGGGTGCTATTCATCTGCAAACCTCGCGCGGGGCTTGTTACAGACGGGGACAGAAGTCATACTGTACCGTGGCCATGATCTACCAGACCTCATGTCGATATCCGGAAAGGATTCTTTGTGGCACCATGCCCAATATCCCCCGGGCTACCTCCATTCTCAGTGGCCGATTCGCTCCAGCGTGGTCTCTCAGGACGGGCGATATGTGGCCATTGCCGGTAGACGGGGTCTAGCACATTACAGCGTGAACAGCGGGCGGTGGAAGACCTTTGAAGACCCCAAAATCGAAAACTCGTTTGCTGTCCGGGGTGGCATGTGCTGGTACGGTCATATTCTGATCGCCGCCGTTGAGAGCGACGGTTCTTACGAGGTAGGTGTCACTTTGTAAATTCGTGGACGAGGCTAACAAGACAGCTACGACTTTATACCCGAGAACTCCCCCTGAACAACCATTCCATCTTGCACATAGAATACCTCCCCTCGCCTGTAGTCTTCATCGGGCCGTCCGGCGAAGACTCCATCCTTGTTTATACCTACGACAACATCCTCTATCATTACATTATAAATGCGACGCAGCCTCGGATTACTTTGGTCCCGGTTGGCCAGATTGCGTTCAACGGGATTGTACGAGCGCCTACTCGGGTGCGGGCAATCAGCTGGGTCTTGCCTGATGATCAGATGCGTACGTGCCTCATTTTCCCCTGTTGATCGACAAGATACTTATCATTGCAGGCAATGGCGACCCATCTCAAGATGTTAAAGTTGCTTCCGTGCTCCTCTTAGTCGACGGGAACCTGGTTCTACTCCAGCCGTCACTGTCTGATAGCGGCGAATTGAAATACGACATGCGGGTGGTTGCTCACGACGTCGAGTACTATATCTTGATGCGAGACCAGATGTCCTTCAATTTCAGCCTGCCTATGGACGAGTCGCTTCCGCCCAGCCCGGCCGCCGAATTGGCCCTGAACATGTACCACAGCAACCTCTCGCTGAGGGATTCTCTCTGGACGTTTTGTGGAAAGGACCTGCTCGCGTGGGGTGATGTGCAGGATGTCCTGCGGCGGGAGGATGTGCCCAAAGCGATCGAAATGCCCCTGGATTTTTATCCGCTCTCAGTCTTGCTCAGCAAGGGCATTGTACTGGGTGTGGAGTCAGAGATGATGCAGCGGCGGGATGTCACGTTCTCCGTGTTGAAGTTTGCCATCCGAGTATGTCCTCTCTTCCTTTCCAGATGCAATAGACTAACCAGATAGACACATCTTTTCCTCCCCTACTTCCTCCAGTACAGCCTCGTCAACGGCGACATGCCCTCGGCCCTATCACTCAGCCAACACTTCTCGCACCTCTCCTACTTCCCCCATGCCCTAGAAGTCCTCCTCCACCACGTCCTCGACGAAGAAGTCGACAACGAAAGCAAAGACAGCAAAACCAACGACCCATCCGCAAAACACGACCCGCTCCTCCCCTCCGTGATCTCCTTCCTCCAGGCATCCCTCCCCACCAAAGTCTACCTCGACATCGTCGTGCAGTGCACACGCAAAACAGAACTCCGCTCCTGGCGCACCCTCTTCACCTACCTCCCCCCTCCTAAAGACCTCTTTGAGCAAGCCCTCAAACTCAACTCCCTCAAAACGGCCGTCGGCTACCTCCTCGTGCTCCAGGCCTTCGAAGACGACGATGGCCACGAAGCCCCCATCGAAGACTACGTCGTGCGGCTCATCGCGCTCGCCTCGCACAAAGGCGACTGGGAGCTGTGCGCGGAGCTCGCGCGGTTCCTGATCGCGCTCGACGGGTCAGGCGACATGCTGCGCCGGGCGGTCTCAAGAGCGGGCCTGCGCAATGGAAACGGCCAGGTGAACGGGTCTAGCGCTAGTGTTAGAGGCCTGGGGTTGGCGATCACGCCGCCTTGGTCGACGTCGCCGGCCTCGTCACTGTCGTTGTCTATGGGGGGCCGCGAAGGCGGCAGTGGGAGTGGGGATGTATCTCCGCGCGGAGATACATCTCCTAGTGCGGAAGAAGCGTTGGATAGGGTGGATGATTTGCCTTGATTTGTATACAGACATTGAATGTACATAATTTGATTTAGTGATTACATACATCTATATAAGCCGTTATAGTTCAATTGATTCATATCATATCCCACCTAGACAGACACAAACAAGATAGGTATCACACCCATACCAACTTAAAAACATTGAAAACAAAAAACCATACCACAAAGAGAAAAAAAGAAAAACGAAAGAAAAAACTAATCAAGAACCAACCCCCACAACCCATCCCCCAAATAATGGCCCTCCTCCAACGCAACCCCCTTCCCCTTACTCTTAATCTCCTCCGTGCCAACCTTCAACGGACCCACAAGACAAGCCAGCTCCTTCCCCTCCGCAACAACAGCGACCACCGTGCCAGCCTCGAGCTGATGTTCCGCATCAGGCAGCCTGCCTCCGGGGGACGTCAAGCCGGGCGCCATGAGCGTCGCGCCGGAGAGCACGAAGCGGATGGCGCCGCGGTCGATCTGGATGGTGGGGAGCGCGGAGGGGTAGGCGTGGACGAGCCTCAGGTGTGGGATCGGCGGACCGTCTTGCGGTTGGTAGAAGAGGGGGGTTGTGGAGATTGTGTAGAGGGTGCATTTGTCTGGTCTTTTTTTTTTAAAAAAAAAAAAAAAATCCTCCTGTTAGTTTTCTTGATTGATTATATACATAGAGAGGCGGGGGGGGTGGGGGGGCGAGAGGGGAGAGAGGGGAGAGAATAGGAAGAACTAACAGCTTCACAGCATCCAGCTGAGCCTTCTTAGGCAAGACTTCATCGATATAAGGCTCGAAACCAGGGTACGTGTCGAGGAATTTCTGACGCAGGCCGCGCTGGACGGAGGATTTGACTTTTGAGCGCGCGGAGGGGGCGAGGCTGTCATTTATTTATATTAGCATATTATTCTTCACCATCATCACTATAGTTCCTCATGTCTATTGACAGCTCTATCCAAATCCATGGAAAAGAAGAATCAAAGCTGATGAGGGGGAGTGAAGGCGGGGTTCGCTTTTTTTCCTCTTCTCGTGTGCTTTTTTCTCTCTTTCTCTCTTTTTTTCTTTCGTGCTTTATTTCTTCGACATAGGAGAACAAGATAAATGATAGACAATGCTGGTCAGACTCACTCCTTTTTAAACATGATGGCGGTGTTGGTGTGATATGGTGTGTTGCAGACTTGCACTACAGAGTGAGCTCCGCTGGCGCGGGGAAGTTGTCATGTCACGTGATTTCTGTGGGAGCAAATTGGCTACTACATCATATTACATTCGTTATGTCTTGAGGGTTGAAAGTGAGGATTGAGATTGAAGATTGAGAATTAAGGATGACGATGCGGATGAGGATGAGGATGATGTGTGGTGTCTAATGTCTGATAACCATGCTCCCCGCATGTACTACGTGATAGTTCTCAAATACAGATATACGACTTTTAATTGTTCTATCCATTTATCCACGTGCAGCACCCGCCTTGATCAACAAGACATCGCCGTCCTCGACGACGTAATCCTTGCCCTTGGTCATGACCTTACCGGCCGCCTTGACCGCGGACTCGTCGCCGAGCTCACGCAGGGTGTCGTAGTTGTACACCACCGCCTGGATGAAGGTCTTCTCAAAGTCGGTGTGAATGACACCCGCCGCCGCCGGCGCCTTGATGCCCTTCCGGATGGTCCACTGGCGGACCTCATCCTCACCGGTAGTGAAGAAGCTGGCCAGGTTCAGGACCTTGCGCATGGTGGTGATGACCTTGGGCAGACCGGACTTGGTCTCCAGCTTCTTGCACTCCTCCTCGGCGGCTTGCTCATCGCCGAGCAGGGTCAGGCGCTCCTCGAAGCAGGCCGAGATGGGCAGCAGGGGATCCCCGGGGGAGTTGGTCTTGACCCACTCAAAGACCTTGGGCAGGTACTTGTTCTTCTGGCGGATGTAGTCCCTCTCGCTCAGGTTGACCAGGTACACGACCGGCTTGGCGGTGAGCAGCAGAAGGGGGTTAATGACCTCGACCTATATTGATTCATTAGCCAATTGCCACACACACAAATGAATGAATATCAATAGGCAAATGTGGATGGTATCAGTTTGGATGTTCTCTCATGGCACCTCTACGTGAGTTTATAAAAAATGAGGTACTCGACGAGCTGGGATTATAGAGCGAACGCTCTTGTTCATCATAATAGGAAACCCCAAGGGGTAGGGGTAATATGGGATAGAAAAGAATAAAAGGATCAAACGTACCTCCTTAGGAGTCCACTCATTGTGTCTGACATCCTTGCCAGACTGCAGGTGAGCCAGGATCTTCTCCACGGTCGCCTCCTCCTCACGGAGCTTCTTCATCTCCAGGGACTGACCACCACGGCGGGTCTGCTTCTTCAGGTTCTCGAGCGCCTTCTCGGTGAACTCGATATCCTTGACGCGCAGCTCCTCGCTGATGATGTTCAGATCACGCTGGGGGTCGACATCACCCTCGACGTGGATGATCTCGGCGTCGTCGAAGCAACGGACGACCTGGAAGATGGCATCGACGGCACGGATGTGCGACAAGAAGGCGTTACCGAGGCCGGCACCGGTGGAGGCACCACGGGTCAAACCGGCGATATCATAGACCGTCAAGTTGGCGGGGACGCGCGACTTGGGCTTGTAGTGCTCGCAGAGCCAATCGAAGCGGTCATCGGGGACGATGACACGCGCCTCTTCGGGGTCGATGGTGGCATAGGGGAAGTTGGCCGGGTTACCCAGGGAGGACTTGGTAATGGCCTGGAAGAGGGTCGATTTACCGACGTTGGCCAGACCAACCTACATCACGTTAGGGATCCTGGTTCCGTATGCATGAGGTCATATATTTCTCATGAACCGATCATGAGACAAGATCATGATCATCCAAGTGGTGGAAAGAAGAAGGGGAAAAAAAAAAAAGGACGTCAGGAAGGGGGAAAAGGACAGGTTTAAATAGGAGAGAGTGCGGAAAGAAAAGAAAGAAAAAAAAATTAAGCGGGTGGGCAGAAAAAAGGAAAAAAGAAAAAGCAAGATAAGGCGGTGTGCTCACATACGATACCACTCTTCAGGTTATTACCCGGACGGCCCAGCATGACCTTCTCCTGCACCTGCGCCTTCTTGGGAGGCATTTTCTTGTTCTTGTTTTTCCGTTTACTGGAGTAGAAGCGAGAAGAAAGAAAGAAAGTGGGGGGACGGGTAGGGAGGACGGTGGTAGTCGTGAAGGAGGAAGTCAAGAGGAGGGATGAAGAGGGAGAAGAGAAGGAAGAGGGGAACCGACCGGCTGCGGACGGGCAGAGGAGAGGGGCAGAAAGCAACAGAAGCCCCGCGGGAGATTTGGTGCGCGACAGTTTGGCGGTTGGCAGAATGCCGGACTGTCTGGTAGGATGGGTAGTATGGTAGTGTACGGGAGTATGGTAGTAGTGGTCAGAGGGAAAGAGACGGATTACCAGAACGGAGTGGACTCGCCTAGCCTCACCGCCCACGTGCTCCCCCAACCCTGACCCGAATAGCTTCACATACACTCTCAGATGTATAGTATAATCGAATAGAAGAATCGAATAGATATAGTAAGAACAAAGAGATCAAAGAAGTGAATCCTCCCAACCATCCCAAACCCCAATGACGCCAGAACAAGTACAATCACCCCCCCCCCTTCTTCATGTCTCCATCGCATCCTCGTTGTCCACCATCCCCAGCAGTTTGGCATACGGCACCGTCACCCGTTGCAGATCCCGATGTTTCCCTAGTCCGTCAGTCAGTATGCATACCTCATCACTCAGATCGATAGAAATCGAGAAAGTCAAAGAAAACAAAACATACCCAGCGCCAAAATCACCTCCTTCAACAACACCTCCCGTGGCCAGCCACAAAGAGTCTCCATACTCTCGCGCCAGTTGCGATCATCTGTCCGCGAGCCCATCCGACGGGCCACCGTCCCCGCCGCATCATCATCAGCACCCTCACCCTCGTCCCCCTCCTGCTCCTCATCCTCCCCATCCCCTTCCTTCTCCTCCTCCTCAAACAACCCCCCAATCAACCCCTTCAGCAACTCCTCCACCTTCCCCTTCAGCCCCTCCGCTCCAATCCGCTTAGCATACATCGACAAATACAGACGGAACTCCTCCTTGGCGCCCAGCGACAACGCCGCGGCCACGCGGTTCTCCAGATGGGCGATCGACACGCTCGACTCGAACCCCTCGTACCCTTCCCGCGACAGCAGCACCTTGATCAGCCGCTGGAGGAAATACGCACGGCCGCGCAGCAGCGTCTCGTTGGTGGTGTTGCGTTCCAGGAATGGGACGATCCCCGCGGACACGGCCGCGGCGGTCGTCGCTGGCTCTCGTTGCTGGGGGCCTCGTCGCGCTTGCAAGTTGCCCACGGGGGCTTCGGTCGTGTTCCAGTACTGGCTTCCGACGGCCCACCATGCCTCTGACACCCGCTGCCAGGTGAAGAGTGACGGCGAGTAGACGTAGCCTTCGCCGTTGGACAGCGCCACGACCACGCGGCCCTCCGAGTTGACCCGTGCGTTCGTCACGGACGGCGCGGAAGACGGGTGCGCACCGAGGCTGTGCACCGCGGCGTCGAGTACCGGCTGCAGCGAGATGGGCGGGTGCGGCGACGACAGGTGCTTCACGTTCCATACGTAGCACATGCCGACGGCGGAGATGCACAGGATCCACGGCCCGTGGCACTCCAGGATCACTGGCTGCGCCTCCAGCACCAGCGCGCTCACGAGACGACGCCCCGCCGGCGTCCAGATGTAGACGGACCCGTCTTCGCAGCCGACAGCCCACATGCTCTGGTTGCCCGTCGCGAGCAGGACCGTCCGCGGCAGGTAATCCTGCCAAAGGGGCTGCTCGCCCCGGAACAGGGTGAGCCGCACCGGCTCTCGGTCGACGGCGCGCCCCGTCAGACTGGCCAGGGACGGGTTGCGCACTTCGAACACCACTTCCGCGCGCGACTTGCCCGCCTCCCCCGACGCACTGGGCGGCTCCGTCGGCTGCCCCGAGGAGTCGATGGCGCGCAGGATCTGGCTGCGCACCTTGGGGACGGCCAGCCGCAGCTGGCTGATCGACATGCACGGGTTCGTCACCGCAGGCCGGATGAACTCCGGGGTCGGTTGCTGTCCCGTCGCCGCAGGTTGCGGCTGAGCCGGGAGTAACCCGTCGGGCGTGTTGGCCAAAATCGGCGTCGCCCCATTCTGGCTAGCGACGGCCACGCGTTTCTCAATGTGTCCATCCTCGTCTCCCTCAATCTGCGCCAGCTTGCGCTTGTTCCCGAACAGCAACGCCGCCAGTCCGCCCTTCGGCAGCCCGTCGAACGGCTTGGAAAGGTCGACAATCGACTGCGGCGTATCGGCTTTCACCTGGCTGCTGACCGACGCCATCAGTCGCGCCTGCGGCAGAGACGACTCGGCAGCGCCGGCTCCGGATACCAGCAGCGGGGCGATGCGTTTCTTGCCCTCCTTGGTGTAAGTCGGGCGTTGTTTGAGTCGTTCCAGCTTGGCCTGGTACGGGTCCGGTTTCTCCGGTTCTGGAGCTTGCGGGGTTGCTGATGTGCCGTTCGCTTGGCTCTTCTGGGTATCGGGAACGGGAGACGAGGCGCGTGCTGGTGTCGTTCCGTTCGCCGGCGCGGCTTTCCCATTGACCACACTATCGGAGGGCGCATGGTCGTCACCCATCAGGGCACCCATGCGACCCTCGACAGCCTTGCTCTCCCCAGCCTTGCTTTTCTCCTCGAGTAGTAGCCCGTCCGTAGTCTCTGTGATTCCAGCCCCCCGTCTGTTGGTACCGAATTTCGTAAGCGATTTTTCATTCTCCTCCATGGCCATCGCGAATCCCAGGTCCCCATCTTCAAAACGCACAGCCAGGATCGTCCCGTCCAAGGCCGTCGCATACAGACACTTTCCATCCGGGGTCCAGGCCAGATCTGAGATGGACTTGGCCGCCAATTCTTGCGCAACAACAATGGGCCGCGGATTGCTGGTGATCCATATGCTCAGTGACTTATCGCCCCCGGCGCACGCAATCACGGTCACGCTAGGCGCCGGGTGGTCGGACTGTTTGTTGCTCGGCTGCATAGAATAGAGACGAGGAGAGAACGCGCAAACTTCGACCGGCGCTTCATGCCCGATCAGATTGATATCCCCGTCCCACGATCCACGGTTGATGATGGCGACGGAGCTGACAGGCCCATTGACCGCATTAGCTGCCGCAATATGCATTCCATCCGGGGACCAGGAGCACCGTCGGAAGTAGGCGGTCAAGGGCGAGTTCTGGAAGGGAGCGGTGATGGTGTGTTCCAGGACGAAATTGTTCATCTGGTCGTGGGCTGTCGAATTCGGAGCCGGGGAGGTAAAGCGGAAGATCCGAACAGTTCGGTCGTCACTGGCCGTGGCGAAATATTTGTTTGCAGGGTCGAACGTGATCCCCTTGACGTGACTTTGATGGATAGACAGCGTCTTGAGCTTCTCAAACGTATGTCCGGACCACACGACCACCTTCGAATCCAACCCAACAGACACCAGTATCGACGAATCATACGACCAACCCAAATCCTGCACATCATTATCGTGACCGATCAATCTTCGTATCGTGCGCCAGTTTTCCACAGGGGGCGCCTCATTCGTTCCTAAAAACAAACACCAAAAAAAAAAGACGACATCAGTGACCATCCCTCCATAATCGCAAGAAACCAGTACATACCAAAAGTCGACGCATGCGAAGGCGGATTCGCATCCAGCGAATAAATACAAACAATCTTATCGTCCGCCCCAGACGCAAGGTACTTGCCGTTCGGCGAAAAGCGAACCGTATGGATCGTCCCTGAATGGTTACTCATAGACGCCAGCTGCTTGGGTTTGCCAGCCGAGTCGTCCGTGTCGCAAATCGCCTCCGTAGACCATATCCGCACGTATCCGTCTGTATAGATGATGACGAGCCCGTTAACGACCTATCTGCCTGGGTGACTGTGTATGCGTGTGTACTGACCTCCTGCTGCGGTGACTAGACGGCTTCCATCGGGGGATACGTCGCAGCTGTAGACCTCGAAGTCTTTTCTCTCGCCTGTAGATGTAGAATTCCACTTAGTTAATCACACTTGTTATTCTGACGTTGCAGTTGTCTCCGAGAAAGCCTCTGCTAGACAGGCACGTCGTGGCTCCGAAAAAGAAAGAAAGGCAAGCCTACCTCCATGGGTCAGCCAAACCGGCTTGATAATATGCATCGTGAGACCTCCTCCGTTCGTTCCTTTCCTCTGAGTTCCAACAACTCTGCGCTTCTTACACAGGTAAGTTCTTCTTCAGGATCAATCAATTAATCAATTAATCAATCACAAGTGGGTAGACGTGGACGAAAGACAGGAGCCGATTCGGGTCATCGCAGAGCAGCCACGTCCTCGGCTTCAAGTCAGGCAACAAAAGAAAAAAGAGTGAGGGAAAGAAGGACTCCTGTGTAAAATGATAGACTGTGAGTAGAGGAAATCAATCTCGGACGCGAAACGAGTCGGCGCAAATAGGTGAAGACACAACGCGCGAACCAAAGAAAGGGCCGAAGTGCAGTTAAGTTCCCAAAGCGCGCCCGCCTTTCCAGAAAAGTCGCGATCTCCAGATGGTCGGGAGCCCGTTGGTCCGAGCTTCTTGTTCGGCGGGCTGATTGGCTGGGTGGGTTTAATTGGAATCATCCATTTTGATAGTCGACAATTAGATTAATATCTTCGATTGCTACGGTCTACAATCGCTACATTTTAGGGTCTCTTGGTGGGGAAGTCCTACGGGGTCATTGAGACCTACGAATGGCTGATGGATATGGTACATCGTACATAGAATACACCATGTCTCGCGCAATCGAAAAAAAAAAAAAAGCTAGCTATGCAACATGTCCAACCACAGCTCGCTCCTCTGATTTTCGCTGGTTAATCTAGCCCATATCTGGCGCCAGGAAATGGAACACAAAGGGAAAACTCAGGAAACAAAGAGGTTGATACTGATACAATGTGGTATGACACAAGGACCGCTCCCAGAGAGCGATCGAAAAGTGGAGGAAGAGAAGAAGGATTCGAGGAGTATCATCATAAGGAAACAACAAAATTCAAATGCTTGGGTCAAACCGTATCACGCCTACTGTCTAGGGTGGCTGGTTTGCTCAAAGCCCTCCAACACAGTGTCCGCAACCCCATGATGGCTCCCAGACGTCCCCTCGATCTCTGAGTCAAGGTCGGGCTCGTGTCGGCGTCCCGATTCCTCCTCGGGCTTGTTCGCCTGGGTCTCCTGCTGCGACTGCTCCTTCACGCCGAGAGCCTTCGCCGCGATACTCCGCGCCTGAGTGTCGCTGACTTTGCCATAGACGGCCATCGCGTTGGCAATCATGCCGCCCAGGTCACCGACATTGCCCGGGACCACGACGGCAGTGCCCTCCTTAGCCAGCTTGGAGAACGCATCAACGTACTTCTCCGCCACGCTGAGACTCACAGCACCGTGGGCATTCTCCCCACCCGCCTCAATAGCCCGCGCAACGGCATCGATCCCCCGCGCCGTGGCCTGCGCCCTCAACATGATCGCTTCGGACTCACCGGCAGCGCGGTTGATCTGCTCCGCCCGCATAGCCTCGGAAGCAAGGATCACAGACTGCTTCCGGCCTTCAGCGATGTTGATCGCACTCTGGCGCTGACCTTCGGAGTCGAGAATTTCAGCCCGCTTGGACCGCTCGGCGGTCACCTGGCGATGCATGGCCGCGACCACACCGTCGGGGGCGTGGATGTCCCTGATCTCGTACCGCAAACAGACCACGCCCCAATCCTGCGCCGCCTCGTTGATAGCTTGCGTGATGTTGGTATTTAAGGTGGCGCGCTCCTTGAGAACGTGGTCGAGCGTGAGCTGGCCAATTTCGGAGCGCATCGTCGTCTGAGCAAGCTGGGAGATGGCATATTCAGCGTCTTCCACGCCGTAACTAATAACCGTCAGCTCTGTATAAAAGAGAAGCGGAGGTAGAGTACGAATCTGTTCCCAATCCTAACACAATCATAAACTCACCTCGCCTTGAACGCATCAAAAACTCTCGTATAAAGCACCCCATCCAACTCCAACGTAACATTATCCGCCGTAATAGCGTTCTGACTCGGAATCTCAATCGCCGACTCCTTCAAGCTCTTCACATAAGCAATGCGATCCAAAAACGGGATCAAGATCGCCAACCCGGGTTCCAAAATCCGATGGAACTTGCCCATGCGCTCCACGATCCACGCAGTCTGCTGCGGCACGAACCGCACGACGGTGTTGACGGGGAGCGCGGAGCGGTTCGCGAAGTACGTCGCCGGAGGTCCACCGGCACCGCCGCCTAGCTGGCCGCCTGTGCCAAAGTTAAGCAGGGAGTTTTCGGGCGCGGCGGTACGGCGGGTTGTGGAGAGGTCTCGTCGGCGGATGCGGTTCACGGTTGGGATGGCGGACTTGGAGAGATGGGAGGACGGGTGGTGGGCGAGTAGTCGTGCTGCTGCAGCTGTGGAGGGCCGGAGCTGCCTCACTGCTTGCCTAGAGGCCACTTCCATGGTGAAGAGGCAGTGGAAGGAAGGTAAGGTTGGGAGGTGGTTCAATCGAGACAGAGGTGTATAACTGGAAGCTGGAAAACGGGCGCGGACGTAAGTGAGGGAGCTGGCGGATTACTTAGTCGAGTCTAGCACTTTCGATCGAAACGGGACGGGTTTGATTCCTCAGGCAGGGATTGGCTGACTCAGCTACTGCTTCGTCTTGATTCAAGTTGTATGCAGACTGAGATGCTACTAGCAATACGAACAGAAGCTATAAAGATGTCATCAATACGTTCATGATGTACCTAGCACATTACTTTCACATAAATATACGCAACCGGCCCATCTTATGCAAAAAAAGAAAGGGAGAAAAGGCACCATCCTGGCAGGCTATGAAAGAGACACAACCCTTCCCTGGACAGGATCTTCGACTCCATGCACGGAAACACCTTCACCATCTGGCGAGCTAATGAGAAGAAAGGATGGGAACGAGTATGCTGCATTTAATTTTTGGCTTGAGAGAGACCCCGATAGCGCCCGGCTTTGAGAAATCAAGAAATTTTTTTTGGTTCTGGTTTTGTGTTTTTGGACTGGCTTTCTCGTCTTTTGTTCCATTGGTGCTAGAAATCCAGATTTCACAGTGCAGGAGTGGAAAATAATCATCGCAGTATTAGCAAATCAAACAAGGCATATGAGAAAAATTGAGACAAATGATAAACCGGATAAACACTCTATGGTCGTGGGAATAAATCTCAGCCCGGCGCACCACAAAGGAAGCATCAAGGTCAGGAGATACTGCCCAGTAAAACATGCCCGGACTCCAGAATTTTAGAAACCTCCCATGACTGAACAAATTATGAGATAAAAAAAGAAAAGAAAAATAGAGAAAGGAGAAGAGAAAGGAGAAGAAAATAAGGGGGGAGAAAGAAGAGAATTGAAAAACAAGCCGAGATACTGGACGTGCGAATATCAATCCGCTCTGATGGCTGCTTTGCAGCCGACAGCTCGACAAAACGTAGTTAAATGCAAAAGCTGACAGATAATAATGCAAGTCATGATCGATGTAAGGCAGAGGAAAGAAAAAGGAAAAGACCCGCGAAATAGAGAAAGATATATGACCGATAGAAGGAGAAGAAAAAATAAACAACAAAATCAACTTTTCCAGCTCGTCTGTCCAGCTAAGACCCAGAATGTAGTCCACCTTTTTTTTCTTTTGCGACTTTGAAGAGAAGACGCACCACAGAAGTGAATCAGAGTGGCTTATAAGTCTGCGGTGGAACTTCGTTCACGCCCGTATCAGCATGCTTCCAGGGAAACCACGGCAAGGCCAGCTGATCGACAAAAAAGGTGACTGTCAAACCGAAGGGATCGCTCGGGCTGAGGCTGACGTTTCCGTATCGAGATCATCAAACGCTAGACTCTTAAATTCATTGTACATTTGTGCATCGAAATTTTGGACCAAAAATGCGACCAAAATTGCTGCAAAACATCAATATCACGGTCACCATCTGTGGGCGCCGTGGTAAAAAAAAAATTCGTGGAGGATTCGTTTTCGGAAAAATAAGACATGGTAGAATCACGGCGGGGATAAGACCGAGACTTAGGAAGATCTCCCTTCTTAACCCCGGGCATGGGCAAACGAGCTCCTATACACGAAAGCTATATCGTCGTTAGTGTTTTCTAGGGAAGAGAAAGATATCTGGAAAGTCTCGAGACCACTATCCGCTATCGGGATCAAACTTACCGGAAGGATTTGCACTCAAAGGCCCGGGTTAAAGGTTGGAGACTGGCGATGGGGAAGGAAGTTTAAGCCGCATGCTAGTTTAATTGTCAGCACGGAATCATCGACAATAGAAACGTTCGAATGATAATCTTACGTTTGCAACCTCGGTCTGGGCATTCAAGGCGTTGGACGGCGAGAACTCCGGGGCGGTAGAAGACAAGGACGTCTTAGGGACAGGCGGCTCCACCGTGCCATTGGACAGGTGCTGGTAGAACACACCGTTGGTGGTTCCATTGACATGCTCGTCGGACTGGCCAGAACTGGGCGCAAACGACGGACCGTCGTGCTGCGCAGAAGCGTCGCGTTGGTCCACGGGGAAGACCCACTGCTCCCACTTGTCTCTCGGCCGCAGTCGATCAACGCCATCATCTCCGCAGACGTGGTCAACGTTCCGCAACTGGCGCGAAACATGGCGGAGAAGCTCGAAGTCTTCGGTCAAGGACTTGATGCGCTTGAAGCTAGCGATGAAAGACAACGCCACGAAGCCCTGGGTGTCCATGTGCTTCCGAAGGAACAGGTCCTTGCACAAGTTATCAACGGAGAAATAATACTCCAGCTGCATCGAGATCATGCTCATAAGAGAGAAGGGCTCCATGTACTGTTGGTACGGAACGGCGGTCATCGGACCGGCATGCATGGGGTGGTAGCCGTACATGGTGTTGATATCGGCGGGGAAGGGGTAGACGCCGTACATAGCGGCCGAGTTCGGCAGCGACGGCGACCGCAGTGGCATCCGATGGTTCTGCGACCCATTGGGCATGCCATGTTGCTGCGACCGCTGACGGTCATTGAAGCCAAAGGATTTCGGATGCATGAATGTGTGGTGCGACATGTGATTGTTGGGGAAATGGGAGTTCTGGGAACCACCGTAGCCTCCCCGACCGCGGTGCGAGCCACGGCTCCGTTCAAAGCGACCCTCGCGAGCGAAGTCCTTATCCTTGCGATCACCGTGGAATCCACCAAAGTCCGCCGACTTGGGGCCATTTTCAAAACGACGCTCGTTGGTCGAGCCCGGGCGAGGTCCGTTGTGAGAGTCCACAGACAGATGGGGGTTGCGAGAGCTGGCGTCGGCACCCTTGTTGGATGCCTCCTGATTCCGAGCAAAGGGCTTAGCGTCCCGGTGGCGCGGGAACCCTTCTCCCCCATGCCTAGCAGCCGGCGCGGCGTTGGCACTGTCACCTCCCTTGGGACCCCTTCTGTCCGTAGTCGGTTTACGCGCGTCCGGAAGTCCGGCTTCGGTGCTGTTAGACCGTTTCGACGGGGCGGGAAGGGAGTTGGCACGGGCCGAATTTTGCTCGTTCCGTCCTCTCTCTGCAGATGCAGTCTGCTTGGCGGAGCCTTGGGCGGCTTGTCCGGCGGCAGCCTTATCAGCGCCGGCGCCTGTGGCGCCGTGAGACCCACTGCGAGTGCTATCCCTCCCACCACGAGCCGCTCTGCCACCCCTGCGGGCAGCAGTGGGCAAAGGAGTGTTGAAGACGGCGGTGGGCACATACGGCACGGGCATCCACTTCTCCTTGCCATGAGAACGAGCGGCGGGGCTCTTTTCGGACTTGTCGGTGGTCGTCGTGGTCTTCTCCTGCGCCTTTCTCTTCTCTTCACCCTGGGCTACCTGGGGCGTGGGCCACATGGTCGCATCACCGACGGGGGGCAGATTCGAGCCATCCTCCCGACCCTTGGCACCTTTCCGGTCTCGGGGGCCCTCGGTATCGTTGGATTTCTTTTTCGAAGCACCCTTGGGCTGTTCCTGCGGGGCATCTCCCGAAGTCGAAGAAGCCGACGAGGCAGTCTTCTTAGCAGTGGAACCACTGGGTTTTAACGACGAGACGGCCTTCACCTTAGCGTCCTGGGCCTCCTTGCGCTGGTGCCAGATATTCACGGTAGGAAGGGGAGCCACCTTCAACTCCTTTGGTGGTTCCTTCTTCTCCTTCTCAGCGTTCTTCTTCTCCTTGGTATCATTGGCCTCCTCACTCTGCTTCTCGGCTCCGGATGCTTGAGACTGCTTATCCCAGGTAGATTCCGAAGTGCCATTTGCAGCATTTGAGGCCTCATCTTTGGGTACTGTGGAGGCCGATGAGGTGCCGGGGGAGGTGGTCCCAGAGGGGTTGGCCTTGGAATTCGTGGCAACCGTCCATTCCGATTCGTCACCGGCATCGGCTGTCGGCTTCTCGGTCTCGTTGGATGGCTCTTCCTGCGGGGCAGCCTCTGCCCCTTCTGGCCGGGCATCATCCGTGTTCTGCTCGTTCGGCTTGGGCTCAGCATTCGTCGAATCTGAAGACTTCACTGAGGCTTGCGGGGCAACAACGCCTTTGGCGGCTTGCGCATAGGAAAAGGTAGCGGCCATTGTTGTGGTTGAGAAAAGAATAACACAATCTAGTATATCCGTCCCAGAGATGAAAAGAAAATAAAAAGTTGTTCTGCCAGAGAACGGGTTACCTCCGTTGGCAGCACCAAAAAGCTTGAATGCGCCGGCTGAGCGTAGATTGGTGTCAAAGACTGACAAAAAGTCAGTGTTGTCCTTGTTCAACCTTGTTTCAACCTTATCGAACTAGGCTCTTTATCGCGTGTAGTCACACTCACTTGACTGCAACTTGTGGCGGAAGCGTCAAGTAGGTTTGGAAAAACCGGGTAGCTGTTGCGATCACGGGCAATACCAAAGCAAATGGCGTCCGTATGTACGTCGATCCTTCTCGAGATGTCCTATCAAACGAACCGCATCGGTTGGATGAGGGAAAAGTTCGCGTTTCGTTCGTTCGAGGATCGACCGAGACGGTAGGCTTCGAGGGAGGAGATAAGGTATCCGGTCGAAGATGTCCGCGAGGATATCAAAGGTCTCGTCGATGCAGAGCTCAGGCGAGAAGCACAGAAACAGAAAACCTTCTACTCGAGTTGGTACACGGAGTGTTGGATAGGGAAAAAAGACTCCAAATCAGGGCTTACACAAATTTTGTGGTTCAACCTTGGATCCACCGAAAAATTCCACTGCACTCCGGGTATGTTCACTGAAGCAGTCGAAAGTCGCTACAGGAGATTCAACGAGGACGAAGTACGCCTGACGGTGAGACGTTGCCCCTGCGATGCGTAGGTACGAAGCGCGAATCGAAGACCAGAATTTCAACACCCTAATTTTCCCTAGGAGGATAAATGGGCGTAGGAATCAAAACGGTCGATTTGAAAAAGAACAGACTAAGAAAGATATGGGACAAATGACAGGGGAGTCTGAAGTGAAAAACCCGTGCGGAGAAAAAAAGATGAAGGGGAGAAAAAAAGATGCAACGAAATAAGCGTTGAATATGGGAGTCCCGCAAAAGACAGGAAGTGTGAAGGAGAAAATCGGGGAACGGGAAAAGGCGCACTGAAGGTCAAAGACTACTTCTCAGCAACGACACCGCGAGTCCAACAGTGGAACCCACGGAGGAAACGAGAAGAAGAAAAAAGTCCTAGACTGGATGAGGAGGGGGAGAGGAGGGGTGAGGAACAGACAAGGGAAGAGAAGGAAGAGAGAGAGAGAGAGAGAGAGAGAGAGAGAGGGAGGAAGAGAGAGAAGGGAAGTGGTAATTAGTGCAGTGTGTGAGAGGGAAGTGAGAAAATCAGAAAAATAATTATTATTATTTCATTATTATTTTATTAATGCCGAAAAGAACGCAGTAGGAAAGTCAGGCCTGACTGTGGAATCCGCCAGAGGAAAAAAAAAAAAAAAATTTGTATCTAGTAAACTACTCTGTACAGAATACTTCTTTTTTTTCATTCATTACCTAAGTTCAATTTTACTTATTGTAGAGTATTTTCAGTAATTCCTCGGGGTACCACTACGTAATTAACTTTTCTCATGTTCATAATGTTTGACCAGGAACATCACCATCGGTAACTGGCTAATCAATGAGTGATTAAGGGACGAAAAGAAAAGAGAAGAAAAGAGAAAAA